>CM052337.1:2484097-2521491 GCA_028455595.1 Lasioglossum vierecki | reverse complement strand
ATCATTGTAGGTGTTTAAAAAAGGGTGGTTCCATTTAAAAAAAGTGAAGATGACCTTGATATCTCCAAAAAATGACATAAAAACATTACCATATTTTACGTATCTTTAGAAACAACAAAGATGTTTGAGGTACAAACGTCGAATATCGTTCTCGACTCGACCAAGACCTATTTAAAACTGTTCTATTCCTTGCAAGCCACCCTATACACCATTTTCTCTCATTTCCAGCACGTGCCCGTGTCTGCCACGCAGCTGGAGCACGTTTGTGTTTGTAAATATTAGGTGTGCAAATTAATTCGGTGCTCGTTCGCGCGAAATCCAACTTTTATTTCTGGTTTACGGTTTCATGTACGCAGCGATTTTTATTCACTGGTGAAACTCTTCTGCCAGCTTCTTTCGTGTTTACGTTTCATTTACACGTAGCTGGTAATGCGCGACTGCCGTCACATCCAGCTGACTGATTGTTAATACGCTTCGGATTCGAGTACGCGTATATTTACTCATTCGAGATAATTGCCAATGTAGATATTCGTCCAGTGATGCGTTATCCTATGGACAACTTGGGCAAATGCCCGGGGCCCCGTATACAAACCAAAATCTAAGATCAAAATTCTTATTGCGAAAGGATTACTGTACTCCGATTTTGATGAAATTTAAATACATTATAGATTTCGAATGTTGCTCCGTGGCAACGTATTAGCAATTGTTTTTTGTGAATATTTCGAGAACTAAAAGCGACGCCTCTATATTGGAAAAGGAAAAAGTTGTTCGAAATGTCGAAATCTATAACATATTTAAGTTTCATCAAAATTGGAGGATAGTGGTACTTTTCGAATAATTACCGAACATTTTGAAGTGAAAGTTCTTTTGGCAGGGTGTAAGCCCTGTACCGTGCAAATTTTTTTATAACATTTTTCTGTGTTGTTACAAATAATGGAGATATTCAAAGTGGACATAGTTGTTGCCCTATCCCGTACGCTTACTCCTAAGTTCACTTTTAATACGTTAAAGTTCTACAGTTGAAAATAGTAAAATTGTAAATTCGGAAAGATGCAAAACTGGGAAATGCTGAAATTGAAAAATTATCAAATTTTAAAGTTGGAAAGTAGAAAATTGTGAAACTGTGAAATTTAGGGAAATGTCAAATTTCAATTAAGGGAAATTTCAAGTTTCAATTTAAAGAAATTTCAAGTTTAAATTGAGGGAATTTTCAAGTTTAAATTGGGGGAAATTTCAAGTTTAAATTGAAGGAATTTTCAAGTTCATATCGAGGGAAATGTGCAGTTTAAATTTAGGGGAATTCAAGCTTTGAAATGTGAGGAATGTGGGAAATGCTAAACTGGTACAATTTTAAAGTTGAAAAGTAGAAAATTCTGAAACGATGAAATTGTAAAATTCCAAAGCAGTAAATCTTAAACTGTAAAACTCTAAAGTTGCAAAGTTGAAAATGATAAAACTGTGAAATTGCAAAATTGTACAATTTTAAAGTTGTACTGTGAAATTGTAAGAAAAGTGACATAGTTTATATCATTTCCCACACGCTCTCCTTTGCTTCGCAAATTTTGATCGTTAATTGCTAGACTGCAAGAAGTTTCACTTCTACCGAACGTGATTTTCTAGACGGTGATTTTTTTATAACACCATATTTGCCCCATTTAACAGTACAATTTTTCTCTCTAACCTTGTATCTTTAAACCTAACGGAGCTATTTAGTGGACTGTTTCTCGTGAACCACCCGGTATTGCCAACAAAACTGTACAGGTCCATTACGTAATATTAATATTATTCCTTGAAAAAGAAAACCATTAAATTTACGAACGAGAAGCAAATCGAAAAGGCGACCACGAGGATTACAATGATCAAAAGGGAACGAATCGCAGTATGAAATACTCGTTAAAGAAGAGAACCACTAAATTCATAAATAAGAGGCAGATAAAAAGGGAGCACAGACGAATCCTAAAAGAAACAAAGGATACGATGATCAAAAGGGAAAAAATGAACGCGGTACGAAATGCTGCTTAAAGAGGAGTACCACAAATTCACAAACAAGATGTTTGACAAAAAGAGGAGCCGAAGAAAACAAAGAAAGACAATCATCAAAAGTGAAACGTTTACAGGGGCGTAGAAAACCATCGCAAACAAGCCCAACAAGGGAAGCGCCGCAACACGGCACACATTAACGACCCGCGAACCCGTACGAAATCCTACACCGACGATTACAGTCGGCGGTGGCAAAGTGCAGCTTAGAGAACTATTAGTTTTCATCGCAGGTATTAATTCCTGCCGTGTACTGCTTCTAACCCATTGAATCAACATATGAGGGGGGGGGGGGGGATCGTTGATGAAATTCTGAGCCGGAAGTGAGCGAAGTCGTTCCCCCCTCCCATGGAAATATGGCAGCCGTCCCTGAACGTTCATTGAGCATATCGGGGCTCTTTGAAGAGTAAGCCACTCTCTGGCAAAAGACAGTTTCCTAATTTTCATCAAACTCCCGTCGGGTGACATGTTCAACGTAGTCGTGATTGATAGAAAACGGAGGAAATCCGCGAGTATAGTTTAGAGATGTATGGGTGCAGTGTCCGAGAAATGTCATGTGAGAATTAAGACTATTTATTTTGTGTATCAATTTTTTCAAATATACTTATGAAGGTATAGTATACTTTCGATAGGCGCGACAACGTCGACACGATAGATGCGACCAAGAATATCGGCCCAGTATATCGGTTTATCTTTACACGCGCTGTTCTTTCCTACGTTCGGCTCGGCCTGTTGAGATAAAAGAATAGCTTCCTTATACGGTAGATGCGACCAATTCCCCCCGCCGCTGTTGTGTCTATCGAATCTATTGTACTATACTTTTAGGTACGCTGAACTGACCTTCGCTGCTGGGGCCATTCATATAGCGTTTATTAAATACTTAAGTTAGCGCTATATAAAGTCTCAGGAAATTCGTACTTTTATAAATAAATAAATTCAAACGTATTTAGGCTAGGGTATACTAAAATGGTGTTTCGGCGTGTATGGTGCCAGCGATGACCATTGAGGCAGGTGCCTCTCTCGGCTCCAGGGGAAAGCTAGTTTATCATAAAATCGGGAATATAGAAAGTAACAGGATATTGTCTTCTTATTATTATGTGTTATTTTAACTTATAACCATCTTTGGTTAGTAGACATAGTGAATTTCTGATTGCGTATTTAGTCATTAGTTGTGCCGTTCTAGTCAGTATTCAATATTAATTTATAATGAAAATTTAGTCATTACGCTCAAATACTTACGTAGCCACTACTTACTCATTAGTCATTACGCTCAAATACTTATGTAGTCAATACTCATTAGTCATCACGCGCAAATACTTATGTAGTCATTACTCCAACTCCAGACACCAACTACGGTGTTACATATTCGAAAATATTCTTGCAGACGTTTAGCAGATTTGTTTTTGCGGGCACAGGCCGATCGGTGGAAATTGAAAGCGGAAAAGGCGAAATGTAATTCGATGAACAGCGGGCAGGCGGTAATAATTCTGACGCAATCACGGGGCGCATGTCTCCGGACAGAAAAGGGGAACGGAAGTCGATTACGGAACCGCGAGCTGGCAGTGGCAGCGCAGGCAGCAGAACCAGCAGCAGCAGTAAACCGTTCCCGCACACGGGAATCCGTACGTTAGTTTTGAACAGTCGTAACCGCATCCGGAAGCTCCGAGAACCGTGGTACACCTGCGATTGCAGTATTACGTGACTCGGGGGCCGTGATACGATGAGAGACGATGCGATACGATGCGACACAAGGCGATTCGATCAGATGAGATGCGACGCGATACCACACCCCGCTGCAACCATGATAACCGATAAGCTACACCCGATCCCCTATCGATCTTCAACGCGATTAATCGGCTCTGAGAGTTTAACAACTGTATGTTTTCAAATGGAAACATTGTGTATTTTTTATTACCGATTCCAAATTTACGACTTTAAGCAAAGACATTTTAGTTGAAACGTTGCTTTATTCTTTTTTTATTCTTCTGCCAATATTCATTCATTGGTCGTCTTGAAAAATTTATCCAGGTTCAAAGTCAACATTTTGAACACTTGTTAAATTGATTTTCTGGTAATTAGTTTGCAATTCTCCTGTATTATTTTATTAATAAAATAATTGTTTTTACCTAATGAAGTGAATAATTATACGAAACAATCGTTTCAAATACTTATTTGCTTGAAAATTATATCATCGTTCCAAACTTAGGACCCCCTGGTAACATCTGCTATGGGCACCGCGCTTGCGTCGGAAAAAATTGTATTCTTACTAAAAAAGAAAAAAAGTCATTCATTTCACAGATATGTTTGCTAAAAAAAAGGTTCTTCATTTCATAAATATTTTTGCTAAAAAGAATTACAATTGAATTACTCCAGAATTATAATTACAAAGTAATTGAGTTACATTGTAATTCATTTATATTGTAATTTATAATTCAGATCTTCATTCAATTAAATTACAATGTAATTCGTAATTTTAATGGAGTATAATTATAAAATACGTTGTAAATGAAGTAATAGGCAAGATTTTGTGTTCATTTATTGTGTTCATTGTGTGCATTTTGTGTTCAGCATGTCAAAACGAATAGAATGATGTATGTCACATGTCGAAAGGAAGGGGGAGCTTTCTAAACTTCAGCCGGTGAAAGTTCCATAAAATAATAATGAAAAATAAAGAAGATTAAATATTGGTGTTACATTGTGATGACACACGGGCCTTTAAACACTGCCGGCGACGGCGACACGCTTCGGCCACGCGATTCTATTTCATTCTGTCTTCTATGTTCGGCTCGTAGATTGAAGTCTCGGTGCGATCAGCGCGGTACACGCAATCATAAAAAATGTCACTGCGGGAACACTTTCCGTGCAGAACACGGCTGTGGGACAGTAAACCACCGGTTACTGTATATGAAAGAAAAATTTAAAAGTATATCGCATTTCTTCAAAGTTCTGGGCTATACTTAATTTGGGGAGCTATGCTTTTATTATATTATATTTCAATTATATTGTATTTCTATTATATTGCATTTCAATTATACATTGTATTTCAATTATACATTGTACTTCAATTATATTGTATTTTAATTATATTATATTTCAATTGTACATTGTATTTCAAATACACATCTTATTAAAATACTTAGTAATTGAATTATATTGTATTTCAATTATATAGTAATTGAATTAGCACACATGTGCCCCATGGTAACATTTGCTACGGACCCCAGCGCTGACTTAATCCGGCACTGCCGTTGATCATTCATTATCGTGAGCTCAGATTTCGTTCGCGTTGCTGTTTTTAATTGTTGCAACGTATGAATTGTAAAAACGTTTCTGGGGCCTCTAAAGCGATGGTCAACAATCGTTAAAAACCGGAATATCGAAAGCGGAATATTTGAAAAATATTGCGCGGTGAAATCCGAACCGAAAATTTATTTTCCACGCATTCGTATCCAGTGGAAATGTACACATTTCGTGCGCGGTCTATTTATCAACGTAAAATATTTATCAGCGCGTCATTATTAGGGTGGACCTTATTTTTTTGACCACAGAATTTTTTCCCGCACACTCCCCAGAATTGTGAGAACTGTTGAGTAATTGATCTGGAAATAATTTGGGGCCGATTGGATCATGGGAAACCGGCGCGCAACGAATTTTAATATTTTTTTTTTAAATCTTGACATAAATATACGTTGGAATATATCATTGAATTTGTCTTTTTTCTCTGTAAGAATCCATATATAGCATAAGGAGTTGTTAACAGAAAAAACATCTGAAATCTTGAAAACTTGGAAAAATGATCTTGAAACATTTTTTTCCTGATCCTATATTCACCTCCTTGTATACTACAACTTTTGTTTGAAGATTTTTTAAATATATACATAATTGACAGAGATATAATAGATTTTATTTGAACGTTCATACATAATCTTAGTGAAAATTTTACTAAGTAATTTTAGAAGAATCTTAGAAGAAAGATAAAGAAATGTACCCACGTGTTTAAGGTATATTTTAAATTTTATCCAAAATATATAGTAGTTGTATTTCTGATAATACTACAGTTTCTTAAATGCTTAGTTCGTATATTTTTTGGAATTTTAGTTTTGAATGCCTTCCAAGTGCAACTGTTCCGTCGGAAAGAACCGTACTCCTTCACAAAGTTCGTGTATCCTTCGCAAATTATAGCAGCACGGAGAATTTGAAATCATCGAGGCCAAATATACATATTTTTAAAAAATTTCAAGCTGTTTGGCCCCAAATCAATAAATCAAATTTTATAACAGGAATTAAGGACGAGTACTTTCATCAATCTATTAGCAATGTTGCAGAACATTACCGAGAATTTATAGAACTCGTAATTATTTTCTTAGGTGGAAATTGTGCCAAAAATTACGTTTTTCGAGCTCCGGGAGCTTTCCATCACGCTCGATGGATGGCTAAAACAATGTATTATTTAAGAATATATTTATTTAGAAAAGAATTCACCTTGACCAGCAAAGAGGCCACTAGAATTCGTAGAACTGTTAGAATATGCGTTAGACGAATTATGATGACAGAATTGATGGTCCAAATTTTATTTACTAATTACTAATAATAAAAGATAGAACTGTTGCATGAAAAACACTGTTATATCATAAAAATGATATGAAAATGCGGAAGCATTTCGCCAATCCAATGTTTCGATCTTTTGATGTCGAGACGTCATGTGTCATTTCGAGGGAATAATGATGTCAGTTAATACTTCTGTTAATCAACACGGCCATTATACCAGACGCCGTGTACAGTAGTGATTTATTAATTACGATGCGTACAATACTTTCTTCGCGAGACATGAAAAAATATTCAACGGAGAGAAATAACTGGACCTTGAGACGGTATTAATTATTCGCTGCGATTGAACTACAACAGCGTTTCTTTCTCGAAATTCAATTCCAGATAAAGTATTCCCCCCAAATAAGTAATCGGCTCGGTACAGCATATTTTCGATAGACGCAACAATTTCTAGGCGATAGATGCGACCAAGTTATCCTCCCCAAATTAGTTATCTAATCTTGGCACGGTATATCGGTATAAACCACTAATACATTCGCAGATAAAAATAGTGTCTGCGCACAGTTTAGGTGACTGAATACCCCCAAGGCTGTCGCTCTAATAGAAACATTAAGGTACATGTGACAAATGTCTTTATTCCGTTTGACATTGTCTAGATTGTCTAATAGTTTTACGAAATTTTAAATATTAATTGTATAGAACCAAACGCAACAATAAATAAACAACAGCAAGAGAAGTTGAGCCTGTTGAACAATAAATTCACGGGCACAATAAGGCAGTGATTCATCGGCGAGGTTCGTCGAGCAAGATTCGAATTTCGGAATGAAACCGCGCCGCCATAATTGGGTGGTTAGCGCACAGTTACCAGGTTCATTATCAGGAAATAACGGTGTCGCATTTTTTCCAACTGGTTTTGCTGTGTTTCCACGGCAAAGCGATTCTTTTCATTGGCGCGGTGGGTGCCGCGGTAATTGGCGGACGCGTAATCGAAGATACTTCGCGGTGGCGCACGACGCCGGGTACTTGGTTTTTGTTTCGTCGAAGAACGCGCGGAACAGACGCGCCCCAGCTTCCGCCACTCCAATCTTCCTCTCTCATTACGTTCGTTAACAACTGGCCGCGCCAGTTAGCAAAATTTAACAATGCCGACCAGCCAGTTTCGCTCGCCTAGAGTTTCTCTTATTTCATCCAGTCGTCGTCCCCCCCCCCCCTCGAATGCGTTCCTTCGCCATTTTTATTCCCTTTCCGGCATACAGTCCACGCCGACGCACAGTATGGCCGGATCGAAGACTTTTGGAACATTTGTGTATAACTTTTGGACCGTTTCATGTAGTGATCTCAGGATCGAACTAAACTAGTAATGAACGATCAAAATTATCGACGCAAAGAAGGACAGTGTATGGTAAATGCTTTGAACTATGTCTCTTTCTTTCCCATACGCTGTCCTTCTTTCCGTCGATTACATCGTTCATTACTAGATTGCAAGAAGTTTCACTTCTCTAGCGCATATTTATTCCATTATTTTATTCCATTTTATTCCATAATTCCAAAATCGCTTCGATCTTTTAAACAATTAAATTGTATTTTTCATTTCATAATGTTGTAGCTGGCGTTAAGACGAATTCAACGATATATGTATACAGTATTTTATCCATAAGTGTCTTAAAAGTCTGACCTGTAAATGTCCCAGATCTGTCCTCACTACTGCGGGGTATACCCCGTTGAAGGACCGCGAAACTCGAGAAGCCTCGGTCGCCGAGAAGGATGACATAATGCGGCTCGGATATATCGGTGAGATCACCTAATCTGAATTTACAACTTCCTTATTTTTCATTATTTTTTATGGAACTTGCACCAAAATATTTGTGGCATTTTTCTAATGCAAAATGATACCAAATATGATATAATTCCGATGATATTTACTTGTGTAATGGACAATTAAAGTTTCGAGCGCAAAGAAGGATAGCTCGCTTATTATTATTACATATTATAACACTTGATTATACGTACATATTTATTTTTTTTAATTGATGATAGAGTAAGTTTTGGTGACACTTTGTTTCCCATACGCTATCCTTCTTTGCGCTCGAAACTTTAATTGTCCATTACACAAGTAAATATCATCGGAATTATATCATATTTGGTATCGTTTTGCATAAAAAAATGCCACGATTATGTTGATGAAACTTTCATAAAAAAATAAAGAAGTTAGAAATTCAGATTACATTGTGTTTACACTTGGGTGTTTACCTAGCGACCGATGCCTTTCGAATTCGGCTGTCCTTCTCTACGGTCGGCAACAAACAGAGAATAGTGTCCCTAGCGCATAAATGTCCCTCGACAGACCCGTGCTGGGGACTTATATGGATAAAATACTGCAATGATTACGCCAAGCAACGGCTCACTATTAATTACGTTGCAATAGTTTTGGCGCGCTAAACAGACCAAAATAGCCCACTGTGCGTCGTCGCCAGGACCTTGAGAAACGCTTGGAGAAATGATTTCGCCGTTGACCGTAATAAATCGCGCGTAATCGCACGTAATTGCGGGGTCACGAAGGAAATGGACCGTTGAGGCGGAGGACGACGACGTGGCCGACGAAACAAAATAGGACGAAAATGCCGCGTTGAAAAGCGGAAATCCGTCGCGCGCGCGGTCGTATTACCGCGGAAAAGCAAACTTCCTTCGCCACCCCCGCCGGTATAATTAGAAAACTTACGTTTGCCTTGCATATTTCGACGCGGTGGAATTTCGCGAGCTGGGGAGGCGGGAAGGGCGGGAAGGGCGCGGCAAACGTTCCGCGTGCACCGGTCCTCCGCCCAGGCAAAGGCAAGAACCAACCCCCTCTGCATCCCTCCCGTCTCTTCATCCCTTTGCTATAGCCAGTTTCTCTCCCCTTGCCGCCCCTCTTACCCCGTCGCTCTGTCGCGACTGAAATATAAAATTCTGTTACGTGTCGCCTGACCGAGTTGTTTGTGCATTCGGAAAATATGCAAATTAAACTCGTTCCAGTTTCTTTCGTTGCGCGGTGATCCGCGCGCTCCTCCTCTGGCCTCTTGCCTTCCTGAAGAGGGAGAGCCTCGGTTATTCGATTTCAGAGGGGGCGAGGAATCGTACCGAGAAACTTTTCCCTCGTGCCGCCGTACCGTCGGTGTACGGGGAACCTTAAATTCCGGGCAACAAGTGTTTTCCGATTCCCCGACACAACCCCCGGCAGACTTTTTTTCAAAATTATTTCTCTCTCTCTCTCTCTCTCTCTCTCTTGCTCGTGGATCGTTCGCTGACTTTCGTTTTCTTTTCTTATGGTGTCTCGAGTCGGGGAAATCTACGGGAAAAATTCATTCGCTTGTTTCGCAGCAGATGTTCCCTCGCTGGACAAGCTCCTTCTTGATTTGGACGACGCGGCTCGAAATGGTAGTGACACCGACTTGCAGTGAACACTACCTCTGTCCCATAATAATAGTAGCAAAAGAAAGTGAATGTAAAAAAATAGATTATATTAAAGAATGAATTAAGAATATCACTCCTAATTTTTATTGTGAGTGTTCAGATGGTTTCTGGATTTTTCAATAATTTAATTGCAGCATAGATTCAATTGACGCGACAATTTCCACACGATAAATGAGACCAAGAATGCCCCCCCCCCCCCCCAACTTAATATGTAATCTGATCTCGGCTCAAAACAGTATGTTTTCTATAGACGCGACAGTTTCGGAGGGATTTGGTCGCATTTATCGTACAGGGAAGCTAATTTTTATTTACCTTCAAAGGTCGAACACCGAATGTACCACTACCGGTCAAATTACCGGTTCTAGATTTTTTTCACAATTAATAAAAATGTAATGATGCTTTCATAAGAAATGATTTAGAAATATCTTTACTAGAGCACGTAAGTTAATTCTTGTCATATTTATAAGGTAACCACGTGAAAAGCAGCACTGCTCTTATAGCTCGGTACGCGTTTAGTGTTAACATCCTATGTTCAATTTCAATTTGGATGTATAATTTTATTTTTAAATAAAGTGTGTTTCAACGTCAATCAACGCGACTGTCATGTATTCCTCTTACATATCTGAAAAAATAAGTTTTATGTGATTTTTGGTCAAAATGTGTTAATTATTTAACTTACTAATAATCGATTGTAAAAGAAAATTACAGAATCAAGATAACAATTTTCTAACTGGAAAACGTGAATGACCATAATATCTTATTTTCCCCGTAATACAATAAAGAAACTTGGAATTTGTAGATAGATAGATGCAATAACCAAATAATATTCCAAATTGCGTTGGCACAATAGTATTTGTTGAATACTATCAATTGTGTATTACATTAATATTACCATTATACTTCGAATTACAGACATAATACAATTAGGGCATGTATAGAAACAGAATAATTGGGTTGCGGCAGATCAGAAATACGAACTTGTGCGATCAATTAACCAGCAATTAATGCGTAATTTACAGGCAATCAGTAATAGAAACAATTACTTTTAGTGCTCGTTAAACCTCAAGTGCTGCGTTAATATTAATCCACTATTGCATGAATTTTTCTGACGAGTTAAAAAAAATATATGTGGCTGTTAGTCTGTTTAAAAATGAGTGTGGTTACGCAATGAATAATAAAATTTGGAAGTAATGAACTTAAATTTTGAAAGCAACGAACTCGAATAAATCCGTTTTATTGATCGTATGAATTAATAGAAATTAGTTTATGATATCGGTGCAGAGTTTCGATCTTTGATGCATGTTTGGTTCTCTGTCTACGATTTTGGCATTTTCAAAATCAAATACATGATACAACTCAATTGAATGCTTCGTCAAAGCGGTGTGTTGAGCTGGAGGCAAAAACACGTTTCATTTGAGTTCAGTTTCATCCGGGTATCTAAATATCGAGATGTCTCACAGTGGAGTATTTGGCCCGAAAAGCTGGATAAAACTATTGAACGTTATTTATGTTCTCAAGGTCATAATATTATACAGCGTGTCCCAAAATTCGTGTACTTCCCGGAAATGGGAGGTTCCTTGGGTCATTTGAAGCGACATTTTCCTTTACAAAAATGACGTTGGCCGCTTTGTTTAGGAGTTATTAACGAAAAACACGGACCAATCAGAGCGCGGCTATAGCGAACGGAGTCCGACTCAGCGACAGGTCCCGCTTAGCGTGGCGGCGCCATTGGCCAAGCCAGAATCAATCCGCTGTAGCCGCGCTCTGATTGGTCCGTGTTTTTCGTTAATAACTCCTAAACAAAGCCGCCAGCATCATTTTTGTAGAGGAAAATGTTGCTTCAAATGACCCAAGGAACCTCCCATTTCCGGGAAGTACACGAATTTTGGGACACCCTGTATATCATTGAATTCCTCGTAAGATCAGCGACAACATTATGAAATAAAAAATACATTTTGACATTTAAAAAATCAAAGTGACCTTGATTAATTGTAAAAAAAATATTTTCGATATTTTATATACTGAAGGTTGTAGATGTCGGAACACTGTTCAACTTTTATTCGAATCATTTTTTTTAAACAACATTATTTTATTTGTTTTTATTACGCTAAGAGTTCTTGGGAATGAAATAATGCCATTGTATTCTGCAATTCAAAAAATGTGTAGGACAGAAACTTTGAAAACAAAATGATTCTATATAACTATATATTTTTGTTTATATTATTTTGTTTTAACATATTACATTAATCCTTAATCATCTATTTTTGGAATCGTCTTCTATGCCTCTACTACTTGTATTCTTGTTTCTCTGAAATTAAAAGTTGTAATGTTCCGAGTGAAAACATTTTGAAATTTATTTAGGGTACAATGAGGCTGCGAGACACTGTAGGAATTTTTAAAAGTCAAAATATAAAATCTTTGAAGGTCCGGCACGAGAAAGTGCGACGGGCCGCGGGTTGCTCATCCTTGATATTCATTGTGTCGAGCGTTGCCACAAAAACCGTTTGAAAATTCGTTGGGGCACAAACGAGCAGCCAATTTTGTTCATGTAATAAACTAAAAACCTTGGCGCGTCTAATGACACTAAAACAAGCACAAGGAAGTGCTTGGAAGTATACTGAAATTCTATTTGAATTTTTTGAATTCTAATGTACTTCGCTGAATTATGTATCAGTTTTTAACAGCACTAATCTCAAAAACACAAGTAAAAAAGAGCATCATTTTTAAATGAAAGTAAAGTACATACTTACCTAAAACACATCCGCGAAGGAAAAAGCTGGCATTCATTTCTTTGCGGTGTAGGAAAATCATTAACGAGCGCACAGCAATGCAGAGACTAGTGAGAGAAACAGGATTACGAAAACACTCCATCTTTGATAAAACATAACACTTCATGAGGGAATAAAATTTAAAAAAAAGGTGTTGGAATATCATTCTGTACATACTTAATTATCTCAAAATGCAAAAATTTTATATTTCAGACAAAATTTTTTAATTCACTTTTGGCCAGTTTTTCGGGCCAAATACTCCACTGTGCGTCTGTCCAATGTATGTCTGATTGCAACCCTTTCATTGCAAACCTTATGTTACAACAACTGTTTGAAAGTGGTAATTTGTCTTTAACCGGCGGCAACCAGTTTTTTAAATATAATGGTATTTTATAAATTGTATGTATTCCACCTTTTGATGACTACTCTATTTCTCCAGTTTACTGGACCTGTTCTTTTAAACCTTTCCTCTTTTCTTTTTTCAACGAACAGTATATTGGAAATAAGATTGATGGAGTATCCATTGTGTTTCAAAACATTTCTAACGAGTGACACATTGTTCTCTCTGAATTCTGGATTAGCAAGTAGGATGGCCCGATCAATAAGACCTTTGATGAGGCCTAATTTATATTGCAGCGGATGAAACGAGTGAAAATTTACGTATCTACCGGACCAACTAGATTTATCCATAGTAGCACAAAAATATTAGATAAATATTTTTTTGAAATATTGGAAATATATTTTTTAAGCCACATTTTTTCATATGAGAAAAATATTGGATCTGAATATTGTATACATGTACAAGAAATATAAATTGAATGTTTAAAAAATATAAGCTAAATATTCAGAGAATATAAACTAGATATTTAAAAAATATAAAGTAAATGTGAATCCAATATTTGAAAAATATAAATTCAGTATTTAAATAACATTCAATAAAATTTTCTATGAATATGTATTACTTTCTGTGTACTGCTTGGGGGAATATTCCATTTCATCTTCGAAAGGACCTTATTAAGAAATTTTTATATTATGTTATATAATTTTATATAATTTCTGACATTACATAAAGATTTATTTTATAATGAGAAAAAAAATATTTTTTTCATAATATGAAATAAATATTATTTGTATATTAGGTAAAAATATTCTACTTCTAATATGAAATAAAGATCCATATATTATTTAGAAAAAAATATTTTTCTCGTAACATGAAATAGATATTTCCTGCATATTTAAAAAGAAATATTTGTTACTTACTATAAAATAAATATTGTATGTATATTTAAATATTAAGAGAGAGAGAGAGAGAAAGAGAGAAGAGATTGAATCTCTTTTTAATATTATATAAATGTGTATACAATATTTTGTGCTACTAGGGCTGATACCAGTTTGTTTTTAATTCATTACCGACTCTAATTATATTGTCGTCAAGAAAGCTTAAGCTTGAATTAGTTTCTATTTCATGAGTGAATTGAGTTCTATTGTGAAAACTGTTGAAAATGTCCACCACTGTTTCAATTTGGTCAGGTTTACAACAAGTGATGATATTAACGACGTATCTTTTATAAAAGATTAATTCAAACGGTAATTTTGAAATGGAAACCTTTTCTAATTCCTTCATTACCAAGATAGCAATAACCGAGGAAATAGGTGAACCCATTGCTGTTCCAAATACTTGTTTGTAACAATACTACCATTGACAATGAACACGTTGGCTTCTAGTACAAATTTGACTGCTAGAATAAATTCCTCCTTTTCAATTACAGTATATTCTTTAATTTCATCCTTTAAGTTTCCTTTCATATAATAAGTTCCAAAAATTGTTCTCTTCCATAAAATAAACACTTAGTGTTTAAGAATTATTGTGTCAAACAATTTGGATGTTAATTGGTTACCATAACAACAAATGGTATATTAGCGGAAATGTTTTGAGTTTAGAATAGCATTTTCAATTTGTATTTACTGCCTAGAATCGTTCGAAGAACTTTTGATCATGGTATCTGATTGGTTATTCGTCAATATACGTCGTTCCTTTATTTCTGTACTGGTTCTCTCCCAACGCTCACATTTAGTACAACATTCAGTATTTTTCAGAGGCAAAATTCTCTTGAAAAGGATCCAGGATCGGATCGAACGTTGAGAAAAATTTTATAAATTGCCAAATTGTTTTTTTGTTTCTTTGATCGAACCTGTGCACCGGTATCATAAACTAATTTCTAATGAACTCGAATGTTGGAAGCAATGAACTCGAATTTTGGAAGCAATGAACTAAAATTTTGAAAGCAATGAACTCGAATTTGTTCGCTAACAAACACGAACGAAACCGAGTCTGTCATTGCAGGAGTTCCTTGTCTGGTGGTGGGCCGGTAGTGAAGGGAGCAGCTGCTAAACAAAGGTTCCCCAGGGTAGACTCTAACGAGGATCGACGATGGAATGGGGATTCGATTGCGAGTCGAATCGAATCGATTCGCTTGCGAACAAGCGGCTCAATCGTCGCTGGTTAATATTCAATGGAACGGTGTCACGGATTGGTCGCGTGCTCCTCCTTCGCCGCGGTCGAATTTTGTTTATCGATCCTAGCCAAGAGGGACGGGAAGGGTTGGCTGCCCGACTACCTCTCTCTCTCTCTCTGTCTCTCTACTCGTCGTCCATCGGCCACTCGACCCTTTCAGACATTATATTCTCGAGAAGAGAGAGTGAGAAAGAGGAAGGAGGGTCGCAAGAGAGGGCGGCGAAATATTTATGAACACCTCCTTTCTTCGCGCGAAAGTACGAAGACCTCTCGCGAGCGCGTTCGCGCCGCTGCGTTAAGGTCGCCGCTAACGTCCCTTTTGACGAGCGAACCGCGGTGCGCCTTCCATCTTCTTCTTCTTCATTTTCTCGTACCCAGCGAACAACGCGAGAAAAACGATCGACCAGACTGCAGAAAAAAAACCTCGCGAGCTTAAAGCGCCGACGAGACACGCGGCGGGTCTCTGCTCGACGACTCGCTACTTCAAAGCCGCGGATTTTTTGCGTTCAATAATTGGTAAATATTACGTTTAGGGAAGGCAGCTTCGATGACCTTGACATATGTTGTCCTTGACAACATTCTGAACAACATTTCTCTACACATCTACCCGTTGCTTGGACCTAGTTTCCGAGATGATTACAAGAAACTATTGCTAATACGGAATTTTCCGTATTCTTGCACGCTCCGTAAGGCTGCTCTGGCGCGGTGTCTGTTTACATTTTTTGGCGAAACTTCCGTTTATGGTCCATCTCAGAATTCGATGAAATTTTGAAAATAGGTTCTTTTTTTTACTAAAATGACGATTGCCAAAAGGATTTTTGGCGACCCGAAAAAATTTTTTTTATCATTTCAATGTCGCACTCTACCTTACTGACTTATCGACTTTTTATTTTATATAGAATATCTTCAATTAATTGTAAAAATGGATCATCACCAGCCTAGTTCACCTCATAGCACCATAAAAATTTACACATATGATCTATAAGCGAATCCTCTTTAATTTAGAGTGATACATACATAAGGTAATCTTTCAATTTTTAAAGACTACTCCTGAAATACCGTATGCGTGGTCGGGCCGGCCGTAAGGCCGGCCCTCTCCGCCCCCAGCACGAACTAACCCTAACCTAACCACAACTCATTCTAATCGCATAAATAGTAATATAACTATGGTATAGGTTTATAGTTTGTATGTGTGCGGTATGGAAATGAGTGAGTGTGATATTAGTGTAAAACCAAGTCCATTTCTAGGCTGCGAAGCCGAAATAAAATAAATAATAAAATAAATAATAATAGTAATATAACTAAATAATAAATAAACTTTCATAAAGTACAAATAAAGCGCAAATGAATAGTTTTATACAGTTTTTCACGAATATCTCGAAAACTATTCATTTGCGCCAAAAGTGGTACATACATTTTGTGATCAGCATGTCAAAACGAATAGAATGAAGTATGTCACATGTCGAAAGGAAGGGGGGAGGGTTCTGAAGTCTTACCGTGAGAGAGGAAACAGTGTCTCAGCTCGGGTATATCGGTGTGAACACCATTGCATTGACACCATGAATCAAATGTTCAAACTTTTTAATTTTCTTATGAGATTCTAGGCTTATTTCTGGCATTTTTCTGATTAAAACAAGACCAAACACGATATGATTTCAATTGTATTTAGTGGTTTAATCGACGGTGAAAGTTTCAGTCATAAAAAATTAGTGTCCCTATGCGAACGCTGTCCGTGCAAAACACGGCTGTTGGAGAGTACACAAGGATTTACTGTAATGCGCGTCAAAATTGACATCCATCGTAGCGTTCGTCGCTTGAACGCTCGTGTGACTTCGGCCTAACATAGCCGTGGAAGGGCTGGAGGCAGAGGGTTGCGAGAGGGGTGAGCAGTGAATGAAAAAGCTTCCGGTGGGGGAGGGTAGAGACTGGTATCGTCGGAGCGGACTGCCGGGGCGTGTTCCTTCCTCGATACATCGGTTTACATTGGCCTGTACGTCTTTCACTAGGGTTGCATCCCCCAGGGCGAGTCAATTTCAGAATGAGAGAACGAAAATATCTGTTCCTCCATACGACAAGAAACTGGCCGAAGGATTTCGACACTGTGTGTATGTGCACTCGAATCAGGGCTCGCTCTAGGGGGTACGGAGCAATCCGGGCATTTGTCCGGGGTGCCAAAATTTAGGGGTGCCATTTTGGCTGTAAGTGTGAGAAAAATATTGATGTGTTAAATACCCAATTAAGAGAAAATTTCACACATTGATTTTTTAGGTAGCAAAAATTTACAGTGCGTAGCGTATTCATATTGTTTATGTCCAAAAGTTAAATGTATGCTTTTATAAAAGTTTGAATAAAATAATTTGATTTGATAATTATTTACATTAGGGGCTTCCTCACCGATTTTGATGACCTTGAAATATGTTGTCAAGTTCTCATTTTGAACCACTTTTTCCTGTACATGTTACCGCCGCTCGATTTTAGTTTTCGAGATATTCGCAAAAAACTATTGCTAATACTGTATTGGATTTTTCGTATTCCTGCACGTTCCGTGGCAACGTAAACCCGTTACAGCGCCGCGTTTCTTTACATTTTGCTTCTAAACACGCTGTGGAGATGAGAGAGATAACAGGGCCTCACTCTGATCATACATACATAGGGTGAGCTTTCAATTTAAAAAAAGAACACTTCTGCATTTCCCTATGTGTGGTCAGGCCGGCCCTCTCTCCTCTCCTCCACGACCACAACTCATTCTGATCGCATAATTTTTGCATTGCAGTTGCGATCCGGAATTTGAACTAGTAATCGAAAAATCGTACGAATAGAATGAGTTGTGGTTAGACCGTGCAGGGGTGGAACGACATGCATACGAAAATCCTTTTATATACATATATGTTGTATATTGTATACCTGTGTTATTCATTTTGTGTTTGGTTAGCAACGCCGTTCAGCAATAGCTTATGCTGATATACGAAAAAATCCAAGAGAGAAAATTCAATACTGTATTAGGAACAGTTTTTTGCGAATAATTCGAAAATTAAAACCGAGCAGCGGTAACATGAATAGGGAAAAGTTGTTCAGAATTATGACCTTGACAACATATTTCAAGGTCATCAAAATCGATGAGGAAGCCTCCAATGTAAATAATTTTATTTAAAATTAAAATTAAATTTATAATTAAAATAAAAATATATATATTCTTAAGGGACGGCAATTTGTCTTTTCGCCCGGGGCGTCGAACTACTAGAGCGGGCCCTGTCGAGATGTACGTTCACGTGGGGTATCCGTGTGTCTGTATATATAAAATAAATCGGCACGATATGTACTTCCAGGTCTCGGCGACATAAGAAGATCTGTTTGCGCGATGAAAGTTTCGCGAGGCCAGTCGATATCCAACGCGTGGCAGGGGGTTCGGGGAGAGGGGAGAAGAGAATAGAGGAATCGGCATGACGACGGAAGAACCGAGATCATCCTTCTGTCGAGCCCCGGAAAGAACAATGCTAACACTGGATTTACGGTACCCTACGATTTGGCGGGTCAAAGGAATCGTAAATATTATTTTTCGTTGCACACAAAATGACCCAGTCAACTTTTGTCGGACTTGTAAATATTCTTTAAGCCGGGCTCGAAGATATTCACAAGTCTGTTCCATTTTCAAAATAGGGTGCTGTGCTGCTTTAGTTGGAAGCAGGGACCATAACTGTTATATCAAAAAAGAAGAAACATAATTTTTATTTTATATATTTTTGTTCTCACTACAAGCTCCTGCATATTCATTCTTATCGATTCGTTAGTTCTAATCTTATAACAGGGTCCAACAAAAATAAATTTTATTTTAAAAAACCATGCTTATATTAAAATGCACTAGAAAGGAGAAAATAATTTCTGTATACATTAGTGATTATAAATAAAACTATATTAACGTAATCTTCGCGTGGCTACTCCATCCTTTCATTTATAATCACTAATATATCTAAAAAATCATTTTCTCCGTTTTAGTGCATTTTAATATAAGCGTAGTTTTTGAAGAGTTTTTTTTTATATAGTTGTTTATTTTCCATTTTTTAGTGTTCACTATTGAGCGTGTTTAGTAACGCCCGGGTTCGATTCCCGGCTGAGATACTCTGCTGAGATTGTTTTTATCTCATAAATGCACAGTTTTGTGCAAATATTTTTTTAATATTGCATTGTCATCCAGTTCTGAGCCATGTATCCAATTTCAAGTCTCTAGCTCATCAGGAAGTTAGTTTAAAATCAATTGCAAAATTTGTCACCGAACAGACGAACAGACAGACAAAGAAGAAAGCGAGCTAATAAAAACGTGTTAAAAATAGTGTCCTGTTCCGCTCTAGGTCATAACACAGAACCGAGAATCGACTTAGAACGGGACATTCCTGTACTATCATTTCGATCACCATTATTCCACTAAGCAAACCCCGTGGAATATTTAGCAGCGTCTTTAACCGATCGGGGGTATTGCTGTAAGCCGTGTGTGGGGTGTGAACACGTACACCGGCCAGCTTTGTTTACGTGTTATCGTTTCCCGGTGACCCGATCATATTCGAAATTGGCAAATATTTGCGAATCGCTCGGTGCGCGATGTGTTAATTACGGGGCCAACTACGACTGGTCGGGAACGCGTTTAATGGCGCTCGTTAATATCGGCCCGAAAAACAGGCCGTCCCTCTTACTCCGATCCCAGCAGATGAATATTCGAAATGCCATGCCGGGGACGGGCACACTCGTGAGCTTTATTGTTCGAGTGCCCAGCCACCGGCCATTTGCGAGCGGGCCGCCGGGATTCGTGCCCGATACGCGTCGGAATCCCGTCTATCCGAGACGCGGCCCGTTCACGGATAATAAATGCGAAAGGGTGTGCTGTGTCGTCTCAGACGTGCGCCGGTGATACTGAGCCGCTGATTTTGCACTCATCGATACATGACTCTGAAGGGTAGGAGTACAAGATAGGGTAGAGATATCTGTGGTTGTCAGGAAGAACGCCCCATGTCACGTACTTTCACTTACGAGATATTGCCGTTTAAAGTTTCGATCACTAGTATCCTCTGCCCTCTGTCCTCTATTCCCTCTATCCTCTATCCTGTATCCCCTGCCCTCTGTCCTCTATCTCTATCTCTACATACAATAAAATCTTGTCTGTCTGTCTGTTTGTGATGGCATCAACTGAGAACAGCTGAGCGTAAAAAGCTGGGGTTTGAGTCATTAGACGCAGCGTTTCTTCGAGAAGGTCTAAGGGGGTAAGGGATAGGCAGAATATTACTAGAGTATTGCTAGAAAAACAAGTGAAACAAGTTACAATCAACCTTCCTCTTTACAATGAGCCTTCACACAGCTCCTATTATGCTCGTGTAATGACAAACAACTCGATCTCGCTAACATGTTTCACTAGTTTTTCTAGTAATATTGTAGTAATATTCTGCCTATCCCTTACCCCCCTAAGGGGGTAGGGTAAGGACAGAATATAACTAGAATATTACTAGAAAAACAAGTAAAACAGTGTTAGCGGGATCAAGTTGTTTGTCCTTATACGAACATGTTACGAGCTGTGTGAGGGCTCATTCTAAAGAAGAAGGTTCAACGCACTTCACTCTGCTCGTGATTTAACGAGATTATGTTTATAATTAATAATATGAGCGTCTAAAGTAGGGGGGAAAAATCGAGACAACCACCATCAGGTTCCCATGTATTTTTCTAATACAAAACGATTTTTTTAACTTAAATCATGAGTGGAGCCCGCTACAATCGACCTTCCTCTTTACAATGAGCCATCACACAGCTCGTAACATGTTCGTATAACGACAAACAACTCGATCCCGCTAACACTGTTTTACTTTTTTTTCTAGTAATATTCTAGTTATATTCTGCCCTTACCCTACCCCCCTAAGGTGCGCTCAAACACTGGAGCCTGGCTCTATCATAGGCATCTCCGGTGATGAGAGAGGTGTAGAGAGAAGTCCCCTATGACAGAATTCTCCCCTCATTGTTAGGATTTTACCTGTTTTTCGGGATTTCGGACAAAGCGTTGCCAGCTCACTCGGCTGCTAACTGTTGTGAAGACAACTTTTCGGTCTCGTGTCGTACACTAAAAATCTTGAATAAAAGTTGTGTCGAAGATATTACCGTCGTGTCTAACTTATTCAATCAACATCTCCACACTAAAATTCAAACAGTCCGCGCAACAAGCACGTCCGAACCGTGGCGTCTGAACAGAGAGACAGAGAGCAAGAGAGGAGATAGATAGATGAGGAGCTCGTCGAATCAGCGTCGGGCCCGCGAAAAAGATCGTAGCCCCGAGCAAACAATTCGACAGCTTCCAGTTGAATCGTATTAACTTGCTCGTATAAACAGCCCCACCACCCCTCGCTTCTTTGTGCTGGCAGGCTTGCGGCTTCCATTCCCGACGAATGATAACGCGGAAAATAGTTATTCGCGATGGGGATTCTCCTTCTCGAAACGATGAAAAACGCGGCCGACGGAATGGAAAGCAATCAAGCATCGAAGGAACCGTCGAACATATTGCGAGCCTCCTTCTCTCATTCTTTCTATCTGTCTCTCTCTCTCCCTATCTACCTGCTCTTCTCCTAGGCGAACGCCTCGACAAACGAGCCACGATTTTAAGAGATACGGATATTTAGGTTCACAATGGCGACGTGATTTCTTCGAGGATCACGTTTCTCAACATCGAATTTTTGAGGATCTTCCCGACGTTTCTGAACGGGGGTTTATTCACTCTCACGATCAACCCCCTCCGTGGGAAACCTAGGCTCGTTTCTGTCTCGAGCGTAAGTTTCTTTTACTTCTTTATTAATAATATTTATTTCTTCCCACTAACCCTTTGCTCTAAGATTTATTTTACTGTTTCTTTGATTATTAGAACCTTTTTTGTAGTTAATTATCTCTCCTAAAAAAGAAGAAAATTTATATCTTTTGTATGCTTGCACATGTTCCCCAATATCCACACATTAACAGAAGCAAAATAGAATTTCATTTAGGATGAATTTTGTTCATCCTTGGTTCATCATTGGTTCTGGATGAGATTCGTAACATGACAGTAACTCCTAAGTTATTTGCTATGTGTATAAATTTTTCAAACAAGTATTAAGCGCGATCATTACAATGAGTGGACTGTGTGTGTGTGTAATTGATAATTTAGGTTCATGTCAAATATTAACATCTAACAAAAATAGTTGTGGCAGAAGCGAGACTATGAAGCGTACGATAAAAGATTTTCATCATAATAATTCGCCTTACCTGAAACGAGGATAAAGGAAGTAAAAAGTTAGGAGAATTCTTTAACGTTTGGCTGTGTGTCTTGGAGAAGAAAAATATTAGCGGTGTTATTAGCGGAGTTCATGACCCATTATAATGTAGACTGCCGATTTGATGCACTTACGATAAAACTGAGCAGCTGAGTAAAGTAGTATCGAAATTACTAAAATTATGTGGCCAGGGGTATAGAAGAGAACGGGGTAAGTTGTTCCGATTATTATTTTATAAAATAATGTATTCCGGATGTGACTGATTCTTTTATCCTTATCGATCAAATGAGATTTAGGTCTCCCATAGTAAAGGAATTACTAA
The DNA here is from genome assembly GCA_028455595.1 of Lasioglossum vierecki. NCBI lineage: Eukaryota > Metazoa > Arthropoda > Insecta > Hymenoptera > Halictidae > Lasioglossum > Lasioglossum vierecki. The sequence continues at coordinate 2,498,580 of CM052337.1, read as the reverse complement.
TTTTAATTGTACTAATTAAATATTATTTTGTAACCAGTAGTAAGTTATTTTACCACGTTTTTATTAGTTCGCTTTCTTGTCTATTTTTCTGTTCGGTACAAATCTTGCAATTGATTTCTAATTAACTTCACGATAAGCTAGAGACTTGAAGCTTTTAACATAGTTCAAAACTGGTTGAATAACAATACAATATTAAAAAAGAAAATTTAGAAGACTGTGCGTTTAGGATTCATAACGTCTTTCGTTGGGTGTAAGCAATAGATAAAATGTTGTGTGTAAAAATATTGTTATAAATCCTAAACGTCAGTCTTTTAAAAAAATTTTTTGGAATAAGGCATTGTCAAATTGTTTCAAATTTTATAAGTACTTTAGTAGCTATTCAAAATTGTACGAGGTTAAGAATCTGTATGCGACTAGGAAAAATGATTTTATAGTTTTTAGTCGGTTTTTAAAAACGTGGTATGTTTTAAAAACTTCAGAGAGAAATTAGTTATCCAGGGGGTTAAGCTGCTCGATGCGGTATTAACAGTACAACGATTGCTATTGTTTACGACCAGGTTCATAGAGAAACGGAGCGGGTTGTCATTCCAACCCTATGTTTGCAGAAGAGATTTCAGCTCTAGTTTGGAGATTAAAAGGGATTCGAGGTCTTCCCACGTTCCTATAGCGATGGAATTGTAAACCTGAACGCGAACAAACCTCTTGAGTTTGTTTTTTTTTTACGCTTCACAATCGCGGTAGCCACTTCCGAGTTTTTATATTGGTGAATTAGAATTAAAGTCTACATAAAACTTCTCTGTATCAATTGTATAAAATGGAATCCAACTAAACAGTTATTTTTTTCTTCATTGATTATAATGAACTATTACTATATTTTTTCACTATTTTAAATTTCGCTTAATATTATCGTAAATATATGTATAACATTCACTGGAAGGTGTAAGAACAGTGCAAAAACGATTAATCTTTATGTACCGGTAGCACCTGTCAGGAAATCCCCACAAAGCCATCCCCCCACCCTAGCTGTTGTAATAAATATTTCGGTTAATCTCGCGGAATCTTCGTGGACACTGATTTAATAATTATATATCGGGTACCGATTCAACGATAACAATTACGTTGACAAAGTTCACGAGACGCAGAGTTAACTATCGATAAATAATCTCGGTTCCATACATCATCAATCATGAGCCGACATTAATCGTTTAAGGGCAGTTGGTCACTTCGAGGGGTAAATAAAATGGATAAGCGAGCTCCTATCGAGATGAGCCGGAAGCAGACACCAGGACAGTGGGTTGGAGGGGAGGTTTTTTATCGAGAAGTCGAACGAAATCCATTTTTTAAACAAATAGTCGCCGCCGTCTAGGGTGGAAAAATAGATCTTAAAGGGAGATATCCCAGTCCGAAGCACGATATTTTTAACTGGAACTTTTAAGACTTTTCCCATCGTTTCATTGCGGATGATAGCTAACAACTATTATTAGCAAACCTTCGTGCGACAATGTTTACAAAGTACGAGAATGAAACATTGAACTCTCAAGGCCCACTCACCACAGCATGTTGCGCAATACGCTTGACCGTGATGGTAATGATTGATGAATTGCACAACTTGTTGTGTAAAATCAGAAATTCAGGGTTTCGAGAAAATTGAGGAATCGTTAATGCTAAATAGTAAAATCGTGTTTCTCAAATATCTTCTGAACGATTTGTCACATTAAAAAATCTGTTGGAGAAAATCTGTAGATCTTCATATTCTGTGTCTTTTAGATCAAATCACTTTTCCTCGTAAAACAAACGATTTTCGAAAAAATTGAGGAATCGTTAACCAGGGAGTTTTTTCAGGAATAACAGTGCCTATTGCGCAATATGTCTGACCGGGAATGGGCTCCTTTAGTAGGGGACGTTGGAGTGTGCTCATGGTGATGGAATAGAGGATAGCGGATTGAGGGGAAAGAGGATAGAGGATGGATCATAAAGGATAGAAGATAGCAGATAGGTCGATGTTGTCCTTCAAGGTTAAAATCGGAAAAATACTAGAGGAATAGTCTGTTTGATAGAGACACTGTAAACATAAATGAATCGCAGTGCAAAGGGTTAAAAAAACAAGCGCGTGTCGCTCTATATAAAAATCGCAATAAAAAGTAATCAACGATCGCTGTAAAAGTCATTGGATCGTCGAGCGTTATCTGGAGCTCTTAAGTCGCGAATGGTTGGATCGCGAAGGGGATGAAAGAGGGGTTGAAGAGGCGCTCACCATTGGATTTCGAAGCTGAAGATCGTTTCAATTAAACGCATGCATATTAAACAAAAAAAGCACGGTCTGATGAAAGACACGAAAGGAAGGAGGGTGCATTGACCCTGCGGTGGGTCTGGGGCGTAAATTCGACGCGTGCAGGATCGGCCACAGAGAGGGAAGTAGTGGAAGAGGAAGAGCGTAACGATTAGCGGGAGCCGAGTGACACTCGCGGCAAAGAAAGCCCTGCGCGCAATAAAACGATTTGAAATTCGAATTGCTTTGATCTTGGCCGGGTACGCCGGGCGTGGATAAGCTCCTAGCGCTAATAGGCTCGTTTGAATCCGCAGACGGTTCTCTACAAACAATTTGCCCGGAATTGCCGTACGTGCGCGATCCGCGGAAGATAAGCACCGTCAAGAGCCTGCAAGAGAAAGGGAGACAGAAAGGGAGAAGAGAACCGGAAACGGCCCTCTTGAGAGCCGCGCAGGGCCGTCTTCCCGGTTCGCGGCGAGCATCTTACAAAAATTCTCCTCGAGCGCGTTACTTTGTACACTCGTAAAGCTGTCCGGCTGAGAGAGAAAGAAGAGAATAGAGAAACGGAGAGAGAAAGAGAGTCGCAAAATGCCGCGACCGTCTACTTAGCCTGGGAATCGTCGAATTATCATCTCCCGCGGCTGAAACGGCCGCGAGGGAGACCCGATATTTTCACCGGTTTACTTTTCCGCGGTTTACCCCCTCCCCTGGAGAACGAACAGCATCTCCCTTTAGCGCTTTCTTACTCTCTCTCTCTCTCTCTCTCTCTCTCTCTCTTTGTCTCTCTATCTCTCTTTCTTCCCGCAAGTAGAAAGGAGAGAGATCGTCGAACAAGTTTCAACAAGTACGTCCCCGGCTCGTCTCCTTTTCACCGGGCAACTTGCTATTGGGGTCGCGTCCGTTGTCGCTAAATGCCCGTGGAAAAGCGCGATTAACCCCGTGAACGACAAGGAAGAGCCGCGAGGCTCTGATTGTTTCCGGTCGCGCGGGCTATGCCGCCGCCGGCTGAACGCGTAAGCGTGTGCACACATTCTCCTTCGCGGATCTTCACCGAAAAATTTCTCGTCGGTTCTCAAGTGAAACTTCTTTGCTGAGGGGGCGACAATTTTTAAGTGTTACGAAACTTTCGATCGCACGAGGGGAATTGTCAGGCACGTAGTGGGGGAACCTGTAGAGAAGTCAGTATGTCACTGGCGACGCCACTCAATAATATAGAATGGAATAGAATGTGGAATAGAACCTGAAATAAATATAACGAGGAATATAACGTGATTTAGAACGTGGAATAAATACAACGTGGAGTAGAATGTGGAATAGAACCTGGCATAAATATAACCAGGAATATGACATGAAATAGAACGTGAAATAGAACGTTGAATAGAATGTGGAATAGAACGTGCAACAAATATAACGTGGAGTGGAATGTTAAATAGAACATGGAATAAATATACCGTTGGAATAAAATAGAATAACATTGAGTAAAATAGAATAAAATTGAGTAAAATAGAATAAAATTGAGTAAAATAGAATAAAATTGTGTAAAATAGAGTAAAATTGAGTAAAATAGAATAAAATAGAATAACCCATATCCTTCCAATTCTCATTTATTACGCGTTGTTCAATAAAAAAATACTAATAATTTATTTATGTTTATACCTAATAAGGATATAGTTTCACTTGTGTCGCGCGTGGACTCCACGCACACGACTTTATCTTATCGCGACGACGACAGCGACGACGGTGTTCGACGATTAATCACTCGTGTCCTTCGGTGCCCTTCGGTACCCTTCCGCAACCGTCGTACCGTCTCACCCTTTCTCTTTACTCGGAGCGTGGACGACATAAATTTCGGAACAGTAGAAATTCATAGACGAGTCTCTCATAAAAAAGCAGCCGGTCGGTATTCGCCGTAACGCGGCTAAAAATTCCAGCTGCCTTTGAACCCGAGATAAACGCGTCTTTCTACAAAGAGAAATCCTAAAAGTTCCCGGTTCTGGCCCGTGGCTCGGCTTGCCAGCACCACCACCACCACCACCGCCGCCGCCGCCACCACTACCATCTCCAGCATCGCCAAACCACCATGCTACACATCCACCACCGTCCCTCGATGGACGAGGAGAATCATGGATGAGAGGCGAGGAGAAGTGGAAGATTCGGAAACGAGAAGAAAAGGGGATGAAGAAGTCGGGCGAGAGGAGAGCTGGCGAAACAAGAAAAATAGGGGAAAAACGGGCGGACCGAGACGGTAACGACGGCGAATCGGGGGTTGGGGGTGGAAGAGGCTGGGTGAAAACGAAGTAGGGAAACGAGATACGTAGGGATATGAAGGGGAACGGCAAGAATGTTTGAGGATGGCGAGGTGTCGAGTCGAAGGAAGAGAGCAGACCTAGCGATGGCCTCGACGATGGGGACCGAACAAAAACTGAACAACCCTCCACCAGCACTGCGGAAAATAGTATTTGAAATAATATATAATAAGTAATCCTATTTATTTGAAAGTATGTGTGCAATTTAGAAAATAAAATATTTTATTTGATGCCAATTTTATCACCAGGAAACTATATCTACTCATAAATCAATTGAATTTGAACCATTATTTTCAGCAATAATATTTACAATTGAAATTGAAAATGAAGACACTTATTTGTTTTTAAATAATTACTATAAGTAAAATAATTAAAATTATAATTTTTAAGGTCTGAATTATGTAATTGAATTAATAATTGAATTGTATAGTTGAATTACTATACAATTGAAATGCAATGTAATTAAATTATTTAATTCAATTACAATGTTTTCGAATTGGCTCGACACTGGTTCACAATAATAATTGCTGTCACTGTCGAAGGGTCCATTAAAATGTGTTTAGGCGTAAACCATAGATTTTTCAAAGTTATGCAATAATCACTGGTCATGAATTTGTTAATTTAGCGCCGGTTGTTCGGCAGTGAAATGTTAAACGGAACCAGTTCGAATAAATGGTTTTAGCGTTTCCATAATTAATAAAATTAATGCTGTATTAGACTTTAGAGCAGCCTCGTTCCGGTACTGCTATTTTATTTTTTCCGGCGCAGGTATGGTTCCCGCGATAGTGATACCGAGAGATTTTTTTTACAGCAAGTAATTTGGAAACGTTGATCCTCGAATTAACCCTCGGAGTACCGGAGCTGGGACGCAGCTGAGCACTCTATACAGCCGATGCTTATCTAAAAGTAACGAGCGCTCCGCAACCTTTCCAGGAACTTTCTATTTGGTTTCCAACTGTTGACCGATTGCGCAACGCATACGATGATCGAGCTTTTAATTCGCTAGGTTGATTTCTAATTCTTGCACTCGTCGGGCTCGAAAGCAACTAATGCGAAATTCAAACCTGTTCCGACCGGCAAACAGCCGGGCCTCAGTGGCGGCTCGAGTTAAGTAGAGGTCGCAAGCGGTAAAAATTTCGGGGCCCTTGAACTCAAGTTAGAAATAGAAGTTGCAAGAAAACTCTCCTAAACTGAATTTTTCGTGAATAAATTGAATTTTTTGTAAACAACAATTAATGCTGTGAATTCAGTCCGCTTACCATTAGATCCACCAATGAGTGGCAGTTGCAAACGTGTTAATAAACATATCGAACGCGTTGACCCGTGCACTGTGCGGTTAGTAACACTTTCTACATCCCGAAGCCGTGTTCGAAAGACTAAGCGGAAGATCAAAAACGACAACCCTCCCTCGGCAGGCTGAAAGAAGGGAACCTGAAATAGGGTAAACAGCAGCAGAGTTAAACGCGTAAGGGTTGAACTTGTCTCCTGGTGTCAGCTGTCAGGAATAGAGAGTCACCCGTCGATCACGAAGTTCGTGGTGCGTAGTTGCCGGCATCGACTTTCGGCGTACGATAAGAGAGAGTTTTGCATGTCTGTGGGGAGGGGGGATCTTATCTAGGGCATAAGATTTATACAAAAACTGACTTTTTGAAAAACCAGTTTTTGGATTTTAAAATAGAAGTTTTTAATTTTTTTTATTTATAATAATTCAGAAATACGACAACGAAAAACATAAGGTACTTATACGCGCGTACATAAAATTATTAAAATAAAAAATTAACAAAATAATACCCTTAAAAATCACAGAAATTAACAAATGTTTTATATTTGTGTGAGTTATTATTTTACTTTATAAATTACGACTTCAATGTAATAGATTTATTCCTTAGTCCTGTCCTTATTTTGGACAGAAAATTAACAGATATAGAAAAAAATTGCTCACTTGCTAATGAACTGATCTTAATTGTTTTTAAAACATTAAATAATAAATCGAAATTTTTTGTTCTTCTATTTCTAGTCTCCAAGATCAAAAACTCCTTTAATGTTTGAGGACTAGAGGAAGTCACTTCATCAGGTTCTTGCAGATAATTATTTATTGTTATTTCTTGTTTTCTTTTTTTACCACGCTTATATTAGCTTGCCGAGTTGTCGTTGTCGTTGAATGCGTCAAATCTTGAAATCGAATTTTAAACCACTTCCTGACGAGCTAGAGACTTGAAATTTTCAACATAGCTCAGAACTGGTTGACCATGCAATATTAAAAAAATTTAAAAGGACTCTACGTTTAGGATTTAAACAATATTTTTAAATATTCCCCTTCGTCCCTCGCCGCGCGACGTTTGGTAGTACATACGTCATCGCTTGCAGTGATCTTCACGGGGGGGGGGGGGAGGACCGGCGGTTCTACTCGCTAAGCGGGCCTTACTAAATACGCTCGAGACTAAAAAGTAGAAAATGAAAAAATATATAAAAAGACTTTTCAAAAACCACGCTCATATTAGAATACAATAAAAAGGAGACACACAATAATATTTTTAGATATTAGTGAGTTTAAGTAAAAGCGTGGAGTGCCCAAAAGATTATGTTAATATAGTTTGGCGCTCCACGAATTTATTTATAGTAACTAATATCTAAAAATATTATTTTCTCCTTTTTAGTGCATTCTAATATAAGCGTGCTTTTAGAAAGTTTTTTTATATATCTTATTTTAACGTCACAGTCATTTCCGTTAGAATGATCTTTATACAACCTTGATAATATCTGTCGTAACTCGGTGTTACGAAAATTATATAAGGTGTATGCATTGCATAATCAATGTTATTAATAATATAAATTTCATTTATATTTTATTATGAATGAATTTTAATTTTCGTTCATCATTATTTTGTTCCCGTACTAAAAAAGGAAAAAACAAATATATTTTGATTATTTTTAAGGTATGCATATGCAATTTTATTTTTTGACGAGGGGTACTCAGTGTTACGAAAATTAGAGAAGGGGTACGCGCTGCATAATGAATGTTATTTATAATATATATTATATTTTTTAAAATTTTCGTTTATACAATTTCGTATATACTGTTCTTTGTATATATATATGTTAATATAAAAACGAAAATTAAAATTCATTCACAATAAAATATATATATTATTTAACACTGTGTAGCCCTCGTAAAAAAATGAATTGCATATACAAAATTCCATGTACTAAAAAAGAAAAAAATAAATATACATATTTTGATAATTATTAAGGTATATGCAACTCTTTCTTCTGACGTGGGGTACTTAATGTTACAAAAATCATAGAAGGGTTATGCAGCCATCGAAAGTTTGGGAAAAACGTTAGCCTAAATGATCGAAATGTCACATAGTGCGTTGGTGGGAGGGCCGTATGTGCCCATCGCTAGCGAAGAACAGTGCTGGTAGTGGGGGGGGGGGGTACGTCAAGTAGACAGACAGAGCGGCAGAGAGCAAGAAGTAGTGTATCGGCGGAGAAAGAGGAAGCAGGAGAGAGAGAGCGGAAGATAAAGGATGACAGAGAAAGAGCTACAGAGAGAAGGATGCCTAGACTAAATTAAAGGTAGAAAGAGCAAGAGAGAAACTACCAGTGAGAAAGAGAGAGAGAGAGAGAGAGAGAGAGAATGAGAGAGAGAGAGAGAGAGAGAGAGAATGAAGCCGAGAAAGAGAGAAGCTGATAGTCGAGCCAGAAAAAGACGCGGAAGAGCGCGTGAGAGCCGCGGAAATGTGGAGAGAGAGGGATGAGAGAAGTGAAAGCGAGAGAGAATCATGGATCGAGAGTAGTCGCGGGGGAAGGGAGAGAGCATAGCCGACCCTGCGCGCAGCCTCCCCAGTTCACCCCGAAGATTCAGTCGTCGTGCGGCAGAGGAGGACCGAGGAACGCCCGGTCGAAGCACGCTGCTCCTCTCTCTGGACCCGTCTCGTTCTCTCTATTTCCCTCTTTCCCTCTTTCTTCTGTCCCGGTCTCTCCGACCGGCTCTCGATTCCAACCCTCTCCGGCGACCGTCCTCTCCCTCCTCTGGTCGGACGCACGCTCGTTGCCTCCCTTCGGTGGTGCGTGGCACTGCGAGTGAAAACGGAGCCTGCGAAGGCTGTCGGTTGGTGTGTGTGCTCGTCGTGCCCGGTGTACAAGAGACTGCTCCGGTGGTGACCACGGTAAAATCATCGAAACAGCCGGGGGGTTCGTCTAGAGGAGGCCACCGGCCTCGTCGTCAGCCAAACAAAATCCGGAGACCGTATTCGACGGACGCCGGTCTGGGGCCTCTCTCGGGTTCCTTGCTCCTTCTCTGTTCGTCTTTGGGTATACTCGGACAAGATTCGTGGCTGTAGAAGCCGTAGACAAACACCATAAAGTTCGAGCACCGGTTAATGGATGTCCCTATCGTGCGTGTACGGTAAAAAAGTTTCCATGGGCCTGTTTTTCCGTGCAAGCATAGTAGGGACTCATTAACCCGCGCTCGAGAATTATGGTTTTTGACTACGGCTCCTCCAGCCACGAATCCTGTCCGAGCGTGTATCCTTGTTCTCTCTTGCTCTATCAATCCCCTCCACCCCCCCTATACTCTGGCACCTCTTCTATCCCGTTCTATCGTAACGGTGTACCTCTCTCCGCGACTCTTTATCTGCTCGGTACACCTCTGTCATAGTGTCGCTCTTCTCCGTTCGTCTCGTCACAACCGTGAAGGGTGGGTAACGATACGCCGCGCCGGCCGCGGGTCCTCGACGCCAGTTGTGTGCTTCCTTGTGCTGTCGGTCGGTGCTTCTCTGCTATCACCGTGGTGGGTGATCAGTGGTGGTGGTAGTTCCTGGTGGTGGTGGTGGTGGTTTGTGTGCTGCCAGTGGTACAACAACGGTTTTCGGTGGTAGTGACGGTTTAAATTTCAGCCGCGTGCTCTCGGGTTCGCGTACGCGAGCCATTACACGGGTCCTCGGGCACTCTCTCTCTCTCTCTCTCTCTCTCTCTCTCTCTCTCGCTTTCGACGACTCGGGATACGCGACACCGACAACGGACCGGAATCTTCAGTCTAAATCTCTACAGTATTTTTCCTTCGTTTTCGAACCCGCGAAAAAACCTAAACAGATGCACACAGAAGGCTCATGGCTGCTCCTTCTAGCTCTCTAGCGACGCAGGTCCCTGTTACGCTGAAATAGGAGATCGACGTGAAGATCGACGCATTTCACTTTCGCCAATCACTACTTAGACGGTTCAGGAACACAAAGTAACTTTATTTGAAGGTTGAATCGGCGTGACGTGCCGTAGCAGAGGTAACTCGATACAGAATTTTTCGGGTCTTTATATGCTAACCCTCATCTGTCTCTCGTGTCAATTTGACACAGTTTTCCTGGAATAAGTTAGATAGTTCTGTTATTTGTAAGTCAATTTTTGTCCGAAACTTGGTGACTTTTATCTTTTAATGCGAAACATATAACCGCAAATATTTAAGATGTAAATGTCAACCATGGATTTTAATGAAAAAAGCATCGATAAAGTAACTGTTTGACTTGTTATTCTATCGATTTTCTTCATCACTGTGTCAATTTGACAACGGGCGACAGATTCAGTTCGTGAAATCAGGGACGGATGAGGGCTAACGGACAATCTTCTTTTGAGGTACAAAGGTTTTCGGACTATTTGATGATTCAGAGTATTGAACGTTGAGTCAGTCGTGGACTTGGGCTTGGGGATATTGTGAGGGTCAGAATCTTGTCTTATCGGACCGTGACACCCCCGGCGCTCTCTGGAAGATCGCCCCGGTGTGTTTTTCCCCGACGGGAATCGGACATTGTTTAGATTTTACTGGGTATAGTCGTTTGATGGAGGATTGATAGAGGATTCAGTGAAAATTGGGTCCTGGGACTGCGTCCATCAGAATCGGGATGAGGATGGATAGCTGCACGCTGCCGACGCACAGTGGTGCCTTTCAAGAATCGAGCTGGACAAAATTATTCTAGTATTATTTTCAGACTTAATAATGTAAATTCTTAATTCTAAATTATATTTATTTTCCTGAAAATGTTGTTTTAATTATTTTTAATAGTTCTCCCTTAAATATAAAACACAAAAACTGATCTTGTTTCAATATTTTCATCCGAATTTTAAAAAATCATACAGTGAAGGTATTTTCTTACTATTCTAAATTATGTTTATTTTCCTGAAAATGTCGTTTTAACTTTTTTAAGTATTTCTCCCTTAAATAAAACACAAAAACTGACCTTCTTTCAATATTTTCATCTGAATGAAAAATCATGTAGTGAAGGGGTTAACACGTTTAAACGTCGGTTCGTTTCTCGACTTGTTTATCGGAGATCAGAGGGTTGTAAACATATTCTGCATTTTCTTCTTGCTAATATAATTTGTGCGATGTTATCGTACGGTGGGAAGACGCTGAAACAATTGCTTTATTAATTTATTCATTTGAAATTGTAACTATATGTAGCGCGTTATTCATTCAAGTTGGAAGAAAACTTGAAAGATTAAGTATGAGTCATCCGGCGCGAATGTGTTAATAATTTTAATCCCTTGCACTCGGCTGTCGCCGCCAAGGGGATGTCGTAAATCTAGTCAGCAACTCGGATGTCCCTTCCGAGAGAACATGAATAGATTGCTGGTAATTATGGTACTTACAAGATCTGAAATTTTTGGTTCCTGGAATGAGTAATTATTTCCGTACGTGTAACAGATAAAAAAATCTGTTCGAGTTGCTCGCGAATGATCCGAGAATCGAGTGCGACGAGTTCATAATTGAAAATAATTCCGACTGTTCTGCGCATTTTGTTTATTCGTGTTTGTCACGAGTGCATAGAATTCGCAGTTTAATTAATTCACTCTTAAAAAGACGATAACTTTTTTAGCACTGCACCATACGCGATTTGAATTTTTTTTGGGACGCTAGAGTAATTATTTTGCTAAAGAATGTGAAAACAAAATTTTGTCGAAAATTGCAATTGATCGGAATTGTAGAAAAAATACTAAAAGCTGCGTTTTACTACTTTTTTTATGTGGTCCTATATGGAAAATTTAAAAACTACGAGGTTTAGGTTAGGTTAGGCGATAAAAATTTGTCGAGCTATTCCCCCTCTCCCCGTATAGGGTATCTGATTAACGGACTTGGTTCGACTAGGCGATTTATTCAATAATAATGGTTGGTTAATTATACAAATAACGTTTTTTCGTAACTATATTTATCAGGCGTGTAGGTGTTCAGTTCATAGTTTGTATAAATCAACCGATTTCGATGAAACTTTCACAGTGTATATAATTGACCTAGATCTACAAAACGTAGTTTTTCCATTTTCAATATATTCCCCCATGTCTTATTGTATAACTTTTTTATGTGGGTCTATATTGAAAACTTAAAAACTACGTTTTGTAAAACTTTGTCAATTAAACATATTCTGAAAATTTCGCCAAAAGCGACTTTGTAATGAGCAACAAATCATTAAAGATGGTAAAAATTGCAGATTTTCAAGATTTGTTTGGTCACTGCAAATTTCGATGTAGTTTATGTATACATATTAATGTGGGTTGATCATTGTGATCGAATAGTGAATAGTGATTGATCATTGATCATTTAATGTAGTTATGACTAACTATTCAACCAGTTTAACGAATCATTATTTTACTATGACTAACAATCAATCAGACTATTAGTCATTTTTCAATTATTAGTTGAGTTGTGCCCTACCTGAGCATCAATTTTCTAAAAAATCATACCTAACATAGAACTAACCATACCTCGTTATTATTTACTATATTTTATCTCAATATTAAATAATAATGTTAATCTTGGAGCACTGCATGCGTGCAGTAAACCAGATTCAAATTCAAGAACGATTGGTTATTATTCATTACGTTTATTAAGGCACCAATAATTTATATAACATATTGTAAAAAACTAAGTTAATAAACATGTTTTCTAAGAAAAACAAAAAATATATGATGCTCTTGGGAAGTCTTTCAAAATAAATAAATTGTTCTTTACAGGACATCTCAGGCTAATTTTGCTTCAGCGCACACACAATGTTTCGATCATTTAAGAGTATTAAGGGTAGCTGATGATTTGAACTGGCTGCTAGAGAATAAAAATTCAGGTGGAGAGACTGTAACTCCTGGTCAAGATGGGCGTCATCTCTTCCCAGGGTAAAGATGTATCTATACGTGGCGAGGCAGGTCGTTTTGATCACTGTACACATGCCATTGCCTATTACATTATTCTATCCAGCAGGTTTGAAAATTGATGTTGATCATGATTTTCGATAAATGCAGGAAGGGTTACGGTGTAATTACTATGATCAATATTGCTTTTCAAATTTTGGTTTCATTAGTTAAATTACGTTGACTTTATGGACATATTCGAGCAGAGCAAATGTTATTAGGATTTGAAGGATCCCGAAGGGTTAATGGTGTAATCATCGTGATGATCAATTTTCCCTTACCAGTTTTCGTTCCATTAGCGGAATTATATTGACTTTGAGGGATTTTTGGTGGGTTGTGTTCGGCAGTGAACGTGCTAGAATTGTTGACACAGATTTTAGCGACAGTTCGCCCGACACCAGTCTTGATTGACAATAGTTTTCATTCGCGAATCTGTCAGTTGGGTGTGGGTTACGTTTAGTTTGTAGACCCGAATAGAAACTAAATCCAACCTGGACAGTCGTTGGTTGAAATCTGGGCCTGTCAATGTTATCAATCAATTGTGATGTGTCTCAATCATGTCAGATTAATTCTGCCTTTCTACCATACAGTGACTCCCAGTAATATTCGGACACTTTTAAAAAGACTATAACTTTTTTTAATATTGTACTGTACGATTGGAACTTTTTTGGGAAGTTAGAGCAATTAGTTTGCTATAGGATGTAAAAAAAATTTTGTCGAAGACTGTAATTGATCGGAATTGTAGAAAAAATACTTAAAGTTGTATTTTACAACCTTTTTAAGTGGGTCTTTATTGAAAATTTAAATACTACGTTTTGTAGATCTGTGTGTCAGTCAAGCATATTCTGAAAATTTCGTCAAAATCGACTTTACAATGAGCAACAAATCTTTAAAAATGGTGAAAATTGCAGATTTTCAAGATTAGTTTGGTCATTGTCAATTCCAATATAGTTTATGTATATATAATATACATATTAATATATGTTGATCACACAATAGTGACTGTTGATCAGTTAAACTAACTAATGATTAATCATAACTAATAAGCTAACGATTACTTAAAGCTGTGACTAACTAGTGCCATGTAGTTATGACTAATAAATCAAAAAGTTTAACCAATGACTATTTTGCTATGACTAACAATCAATCAGACTACTAGCATTTTTTAAATTATTAGTCGGATTGTTTTATTTACTTCTACTATATGTATATGTAAAGTCACTTCAGCTGAATCTTCTGCTACCAAATTCGAGCCATTAGAAATTTATATCGAGTCCACTAGGAAGATCCGCGTTGTTCCCAATCTGTCCATACATCTGTACGAAGAAAATCGACGCGTAAGAACTTGAATCTATCCAGCCACGACAGCAATGAACTCGTCGTATTCATCCCCCTAACGAGGGTAAAACTGACAAGAGTACAGTAGGATCGTAGTGGCGCACTCAGGATTTAATTTTGGGGGCGGGGGAAAGAGTTGAACAAAATTACCTTTCTTCTTTTTAGAAAATACCACGTTTTTAAAAACGGACTAAAAAGTATAAAATAATTTTTCCTAGTGCCATACAGATTCCTAACCTCGTACAGATAGTCCTGAAAAATTGTGATTGTGAATTTTGAATAGCTGTGAAAATACTTGTGAGATTTAAAACGAAAAACGTGGGGCGCAAAATGCATCAATTATCTATCGCATGCGCCCCACGTTTTTCGTTTTAAATCTCACAAGTATTTTCACAGCT
>CM052337.1:2294396-2483997 GCA_028455595.1 Lasioglossum vierecki | reverse complement strand
AGCGCAGCCTAACGTAGTCCGACGGGTCCCGTTCGCACGGAAACTTTGGGGGAAGTTCCGTCGATCAAACTTTCACGGCGATGTTTCTGTTTAACGATGAGCATAGACAGAGAAAGAGAGCGAGAAAGAGGAGAGAGGGGGGGGGGGGGTTGGTCGCTTGTCCAAAGTTAGCGATCGTGGATCGTTGAATGGCCCGGTTGGTCCGGTGCCAGCGTTTTAGATGAGAGTCGTCATAGCTCGTAGGCACGGTCGGATGGCTGGAGCGTTGATCCACCGAGGAATCGGTTATTCAACGTTTCGAGAGACTTCATCGTCGTGAAACGCTACTCCACGACTTGTCCCAATGTTTCGCGAAAATCTGACCGCGTGCAACTGTCTTCGAAAAATAAAGAGACGCGTCTATTCGACCCGGGCACGCGATGGCTGGGTTATAGGATCGTGCTTTTCAAAGTCCCTCGGCCGAGGGACCGTGAACGTTCGATTAGGCGAAACAACGTGATCGATCACCGCTACGTGGCAGACACTTTCATCGACTGGCCTTCTCCGTGTATTCCCATCCGAGGGGAAAAGCTCCACCCGGAAAAGCACCCGGGAAGAGAGTCTATCTTATTCGCGGACAGACGAAACTACGCGAGTATACTATACACCCGAGCGCACTATACCCACGCCCCGTTTGAAAGCTTGTTACATTAGATGGGAGTATGGTATCAGTGCTGTCGGTATCACTCCCGGCCCAGCCCCTATCGCCCTTCAGCCATGGGGGAAACGTAAATACGCTATAAACGTTACCGATTCGCCAATAGCCTAACTATCTCTCTCTCTCTCTCTCTCTCTCTCTCTCTCTCTCTCTCTCTCGCTCGCTCTCTACTGCAACCACTCGCAGAGGGAATCTTAGAGATGAAAATGTGCACCAGGTATAACGGGTGGTCGATCCTTGCCACTTTGCTGCAGAAACAAAATTAGCCTGAGATGTCGTGCAAAGAACAATTTATTCATTTTGGACGGCGCTAGGGAAGCGACTTCATAGGTAACTATCATATGTCGATCACCAAAGTAGAGCGCAAATCAACTAATAATTTAGAAATGACTAATAGTCTGATTGATTGTTAGTCATAGCAAAATAGTCATCAGTTATACTTTTTGATTTGTTAGTCATAACTACATTGCACTAGTTAGTCACAGTTCTAAGTAATCGTTAGCTTACTAGTTATGATTAATCATTACTTAGTTTAAATGATCAGTCATCAGTGACTATTGTGCGTTTAAGTAGTAAACTAATTGCTCCAGCCTTCCAATAGATTTCAAATACTGATTACGTATTCATTCATGCCATTGTAGTCAGTATTCAATATTCATTCTTAATAAAAAATTTAGTCATTAGTCATGAGTCACGCTCAATTATTTACTTAGTCATTAGTTATTACAACTCTGCGAGCTTGCAACGGTTATAACAAATATCAATTACGGCCTATATTGCATTAGGTATTTTTCATGACGCATAAAACGCAGGAATACCATTAAACGATTTAATTATTCATTGATAGAATTGTAGCTCGCAGTGCGCACGTGAAATGCCGACATTATTTTGGCTTTGAAACGAAACATGTTTGTTCGAAATCTGTTGGGATAAGGGCAAAGTGACGGAAATGAAAACATTTTCCACGCAATGCAAACGTGTCAGCTTCGAACATTTGACGCAATATGACGGGCACGACAAGAAAAATTATTAATGGCGTATATGAACGACGTGGTAAAGCATTTTTAAGCGCAAACTTTCCACAATGGAGGAAAACTAATACAACGAGACTTACGCGAGACATACGTCGCGTTAACTTTTCCCTTTCGGTTGAATGATTAATTAAACGCGCGGTCTCTTGTTAATAATTTGTCAACGCGATGCCACTTTGAGGAAAGGAAGCATCGCTGAAAAGCTAATTGGCAACGTGTGCATTTTTCTTCCGTCAGTGTTTACATACCGTGTCGTGAAAACGAATGCGTTTCTTTTGATAATAAAATCTTGCTTTTGCCTTTAGGGCATCCGTTTGATCGTTCGCCGCAGTTTACCTCAATTAGGTGAATGTACTACAGAAATTTATACATGGAGAGTATACTTGTGAGTAGATTTAAACATTTCATCACATAAAGAATGGTTTAATTATCTCGATATTTTTAACAGTATTTTATAAATATTTCTAATTTAATATATGAAAACTGAATTCGGACGATCTGACCAATTACTGGTAAATCTTGCGTTTAGGGGAGGTAGCTTCGATGACCTTGACCTTGACATATGTTACCAAAGACAACATTCTGAATAACTTTTGTCATTACAACTACCCGGTGCTCGGTCTTAGTTTTCGAGATAATTGCAAAAAACTATTGCTAGTACTATATTGAATTTTACGTATCTGCGCACGATCCTTGGCAACGTAAGACTACCATAGTTTCGAATGAGCTACACCTTAGATAAATAAACGTAGCAAGAACCAATATATTCGATTGTGACTCATGTGTGATCCAGTGCTAATCAGTAGCATCATCAGTGTATACATCAGTGCGTTAGTTGCAAGTCTCGTGAGTTATTGAATTATTTAAATATGCATCTCCATGAATTTATAAATTTGACATACAATTTCGATTCCTTGTAGAATTTTTTCTGTAAGAAATTTAAATATGTTATAGATTTCGACATTTTGAACCTAACCTACCCACACCTCATTCTGTTCTAATGATCTTTGCATTATAGTTGTCATCCAGAATTTGAAATAGTACTGGAAAAAGAATACGAACAGAGTGAGGTGAGGTTAGGTCGTGGAGGGGACGGAGAACCGACCACGCATCCGAAATACCAGGAGTAATCTATAAGATTTTTAGGCAAAGAAAAATTGAAAAAGTTGCCTGGAAAATGGAAAATTCAGGAAAAAAATGAAAAGTGCTTTTTTCTAAGGGATTATTGTATGAACTCAAGTCCATAACTCACGATTCGAACGATGGATATGAGTAATTCTTTTTTTCTTTTGTTCGTTATGGTCCCGGGAAATTTTTTAGGAAAAAATTCTAGATAATTACAAATAAAAGTCTGAAAATTCGGACAAACTGCAAATATCTGAATAAATTCTGAATTTTTATCGACGTTTGTATATCAATATATCAAAATTGAAATTTGACGATCTGACCAATTACTGTATAAATTCACAAATTACGAATTTTAATGGTAAGCAGTATGAGCGTCTTTATATTCAGCGTTTTTTACGTGGTCCTCAATGTTCTGAATAAATTCTGAATTTTTATTAACGTTTGTATATCAATATATCAAAATTGTGAAATCTGATGATCTGATCAATTACTGTATAAATATACAAATGAACTTTAATGGTAGGTAGTATGATCGTCTTTATAGTGAACATTTTTCACGTGGTTCTTAATGTTCTGAATAAATTCTGAACTTTTATTAAGGTTTATATGTCAATATATCAAGATTATATATACAATTTGACAGTGAGACAAATTCGATAAATAATAAGCATAGATTTTGAACTTTAATGGTAGGCAGTATGATCGTCTTTATATTCGATATTTTTTACGTGGTCCGTAATGTTCTGAATAAATTTTGGATTTTATCGACATTTGTATATTAATATATCAAGATTACAATTTAACAGTGAGACTAATTGAATAAATAAAAAAAAATAAAATCCATAAATTTTGAACTCCAATGGTTGGCACAATGATCACTTCTACAAAGGCAAAGTAGTAGTAAGTATTTATATATTATATTTTATATTATATTATATATTTCATATCGAATATTTGTAGCCTTCAATGGGGTGAATAAATTGTGGATTTCATTAATGTTTGCATTATCATACATCAGTCCGAAATTTTGGCAATTAGATCAACGAGTGTGACCGAGTCGATACAATGATATAACTAATTTCGTGTCGAATATTTTTTCGAGAGAATCGTTTTCGTTTCTCGTATAAATCGCGGGCGAACGGTTCATAAATATTTGTACGCCAATAAATCAAGGTTTAAATCTGACGAAGTTATTCTTTGGCGTCTGGGTAAACAGCTTTAACAGGAACTTAGAAACGATTCCGTTCCTCTCATAGCAGCTCGGCTTTCCGTCGTCCGACAGTTTCACTGCTAGAACCCTAGAAATTCTGTTCCGGCGTGCACCTCTCACCAGTCTCTAGAGCTCGTCGGTTTTTTAAAAGAAAATTATGCAATTCGCAAAACCGGATTTATCAGTAAACAAAAACTGGTTTTTTAAAATACATGACACTTATACAGGGTGAAACATTTATCCTGTAATATCTCAAAAACTAAATCATGAAGAAAGAAATGTTTCAAATTAAAAGAATAAATCGTGGAGGGGCTACGTTTTGAAGGTCATTTGAAGTTCAACTTGTATTTCTTCAAATGGAACCACATATTATTGAACTCCTACGGTTATAGTCCTCTTCGAGGCAATTTCAATGATATATAGTCGTTGAAGGTCATTCAAAGTCGTAAACTTTAAAATTGATGAAAAACAGAAATTTATCGTAAGATGGGGCGCTTATCCTGGCCACCTTGAATGTCTCGACAACTAAATTCCAGAGAGAAAAATATTTCAAATTATAAGTTTAAGTCAAGGAAGGGGCTGACGCAGAAGTCATATGCATTTTAAATTTTCATCATGTTTTCAAGGTCATTCCAAAATCAACATTATTTTTTCAAATGGATATATGTATTTTTCATTACAGATTTAAGCAAATAAATTTTATTTGAAACGGTTTTTCCTCCAGCGATTATTTTCTATAATATGGACTTCATTAGGGAAAAACAATCTAAATTGAACAGAAAGGCAATTATTTTATTAAATCTTACTTACTTACTACAGAAGAATTGCAGCTTAACTACAACGAAATCGTATTATTATTAATATAATAATTGTCTTTTCGTTTAATTTAGATTGTATTTTTGAATTATTATAAATAGAAAAAATCCCGATACCGGTTTTCTAAAAAGACGGTTTTTTTATAAACCCTACAAGACTCCCCCCCCCCCCCCCCCCAATTGGATCATTCAATTTTTGCGCTACGCACGGCACTGTTCCGTAAAAATTTTCGTTAAACAAAGGTACAGTGTTGATTCGCAATCAATTATTACCGAACAATATAGTTTCATAATGGATTAAAGTATTTTTTCGTTCGACGCTGCTGACACGGTCAAACCACGTCGCGGGGTTTTTAGTGTTAATTAAAACGTTCCTGGCCGCCGTCGATCGATTGATAATTAACCCAATTAATAAAATATTAACAGAATATCCGTATTCCTCGAAACACCTTCTGCAGGGAATTTTTCGCGTCTCGATAAATGCTTTAATGGAAAGGCGTTCTGTCGTTGTCGGCCGTTACCCGGGATTCCTTGTTCCTTTCTAAACACTTTTCACTGAGAATTTCTCACGTTTCGATATAATGATTCAGCAAAAAGGCCCCTCCGTTGTCTAATTTCAATAATTATATTTTTGCAAGATATACATTAGGGTGAACCTTATTTGATTAACGATTTTTTTGCGGGAGAATCAGATGTGAGCATCATTTGGCGAAACAAATATTTCAAATACTATTTTTATAGTTTTTTTATGGTTTAATTTTTACAGACGCAATTATATATTTCTTGATAATGGTCTTAAACTAGACTGCAACATTGAAAAAATGTATAGTTCTTTGCAAAATTGCTTAGTTAGTAATATAGGATCAAATCTTTGCACCGAAAACATTAATTTAGTTATTTCAAATACTATTTCATATTTTCGATTTAATTTTATTTTGCTTAAAGAGAATTAAACATTTTTTTGCTTAAATATTTTAGCAATTAAAATATTTAATTTTATTCGGCAACCAAAAGAAATTTTGTCTCTCGTTGAATAGTGTTTGTATAAACCATAATATATAAATACTAGGGGGCTTCGCCCCCTGCTCGCTTCGCTCGCCAACCCCCGCAGCGACTACTGTTCTCTCTCTCTCTCTCTCTCTCTCTCTCTCTCTCTCTCTCTCTTTCAATTTTCGGTCCCTTTCAGTAGGCAACCCGCTTCTCAATTTTCGGTTCCCTTTCGAAAGGCAACCCGCTCGTCAATTTGCTGTACCCCTTCGATAGGCAACCCACTCGGCGTTTTAAATACCAAGAATTTATTCGATTTATATAAAATTATTTACAAAAATCTGTATTATTCGGGAAATTTAATATGAATAACGTTAGTATAATTGTCTACTAATTTGGCCCTTTAACTAAGAGTTGAGAGCGACGTAAAATGAATAAAACAAAATATTTGGGCCTTGGGAAATGGTCTGTGCAAATGAAAACTTGTAGAGAAATGAACAAGAGACTTAAATTATTCCTTTGGAAAGCAGAAGATCGGTCAACAGTGTCAACACTGAACGCAACGTTACGTCAACATAAGGACTCGTATCGATAAAATCAGGCGACACTTCGAAACGCAAACACACGCGACCTATGAAAAGTGTCCGGACATCTGCATGTTTGCCGATACCGGTGAAACATCTCGAAGACTTATATTCAGGCTCTTTTCACCGGTCTGTTTTTTTCACAAATATTATGCCAGCGGAGCATGCGTGGAATATTAACGGAAGATCCCGACGAGCATAATACATACAGTGAAGCTGAAATGGAAATATTCCGCTCGCGACGAGATTATCACTCGCTTTGTTCTACCGGCTCGTATCGCAGCGCATTGAAAGACGGCAGTGTTTTCTGCGCTCCTGGCTGAAAATTTCTATCGAATTCAACGGTTCACGGGTTGAAATTGATAAACACATTATTAGAGCGAACCCGGGCGAGAATCGCGGGACAAATTGGAAAAGTTAGAGAGCCTGACCCGGCTGAAAACTGAAAAACGAAAAGGGGGGATTTGAAAACTGAAAACACAGCAACAGATGATTAAACACGAATATAGTGCTGGATGAAATATTTTTATTACTTTTCTTTTTTTATATTCTATTTTCTTCTACTTCTAAATTGAGTTTGAGGGTCACAGAATTTTTACCGCTTGGGGCCTCCACTTGGTCCTGGGATACCACAGGGCCCCGAATTTGCAGCATTCATTTGTTCCTACAAAAAATTCAATTTATTTCTATTTCTAAGTTGAGTTCGAGGGCCCCAAAAGTTTTACCGCTTGGGATTTTCACACGACTTGAGCTGCCACTGTGCCCCGGGAGACCATACGGTCCAGATATTCGTAGCATTCATTTGTTTTTACAAAAAAATTCAATTTCTTTATGAAAAATTCAATTTACTTGAGTTTTCTTGCAACTTCTATTTGTAAATTGAGTTCGAAGGCCCGAAAATGTTTACCGCTTGGGCCTTCCACTTTACGTAGCAGGAGTAGCAAATGCTACGGACCCAGCGCTTGCGGTAGAAGATTGACTTTGCAAAATTTGGCGGATACCATTCGCAAATATTTTTGCTAAAGAAAGGTTATTCGTTGTGTTGTATTATACAGGGTGTCCCAAAATTTGTGTAGTTCCCGGTAATGGGAGGTTCCTTGAGTCATTTGAAGCGATATTTTCCTGTGCAAAAATGGCGTGCGTGGCTTTGTTTAGGAGTTATTAATGAAAAACACGGACCAATCAGAGCGCGGCTACAGCGGATTAATTCTGGCTCGGCCAATGGCGCCGTCACGCTAAGCGGGACCTGTCGCTGAGTCGAACTCCGTTCGCTGTAGCCGCGCTCTGATTGGTCCGTGTTTTTCGTTAATAACTCCTAAACAAAGCCGCCGGTGTCATTTTTGTAAAGGAAAATGTCACTTCAAATGATCCAAGGAACCTCCTATTTCCGGGAACTACACGAATTTTGGGACACCCTGTATAATCGTTCAAAACCTACGCGGTAGCTTAATTCAACTCTTTACGAGAAACGTTAGACAACAGGGTTCCACTAATTTAACAGCTATGTAATTAGAAGCCGTTCGACTGAAGTTGACTTCATTAAAATGTTGTTGCATCGTATCAGAATTAATCTGCTATTTGCCCTAGCGCGCTAGGTGTTAACAGAATTATTCGTTTTCCGTTATTTTTCGCACAATCGAATGATAGAACTCGGGTCAAGAATGACCCAGATTGTCAAGAGTTTGCTGCGACTTCTTAATTTCCGGCTGTCACCGGCTGGACCATTGTTTGCGGCCTCCGCAAGGAGATCGATGCGACTCTGGGAAACGGAGAACGGGGATATATATATTATATATATATAATAAGAATTTTGCAATTAACAATTTTATTAGTTAAACGTGGGTACGGTCGTTCGTGAAACATAGCATTTATTAAGGGCAGGTTGGATTTAATATTAGATTTTGACGTTTGTGAGTTCCGTTACGTGTTCCTCGTGAAATTGCTAATTTTCATGTAAAATAAAATCTGTCTACGCCTTTCGCGAGAAAGGGGAGCTAAATAAAAATTTTTCGCTGTAATAATAATTTCATTATACTGGAAGTAATAAATTCGTTTAATTTCACCACTGTTTGGAATCCAACCTGCTCAACTGAAATAACATCATTTCGAAATTATCACCGCGAGAATGTTACGGAAACAGTCCGCGACCAATTATGAAAATCTTATTCATTTATCTTCATAATTTCGTCGGTCGTGAACAGTTATGTAGCTCTTCGTGATTCTCTGTGTCTCGGTGATGTATTCCACGTATAAACGCGTCCCATTACGAGCTGCGTTCTGGCTATCATTGTGCATAAGCGCAAGCTCTATAACCCGTTTCTTGCTTGTAAACTTGATCGATAGAAGAATATTAGGGTCTATACGAAAACCGAGTTTTTCAAAAAATCGGTTTTCGGATTTTAACTTTTCCATGAAACAGGTTTAAACCAGAGGTGGGTATTATTTGGATTTTATTTTGCTTGAATAAAACAGTATTTTAAGTAAGATATATACAATTTCGAAAATAAAATATCTCTATTTGAACACTCTTCTCTCTTTAACCTGAAAATAAAATATTTCGATTTCAACAATTTGATAAAACATAAAATAAAATATTTCAATTTTTGCATTGTCATAATACTTTGACAAATCTCATGTTAACAAACGATTAACACTCGTAAATGTATTGAATTCGAACCATTATTTTCAGGAATAATATTTTAAATTAAAAATAAAGCAAGAGAGAGAGAGAGAGAAAGATAAATATTTTCAATATTGTTCAATTGAAATACTATTTCCAGAAATTAGTGCTTCAAATAAAATATTTTATTTTCAAACAATTACTACATCAAATTAAATATTTTGTTTTCAAAGTTGTACACATACTTTAAAATAAAAATGATTATTTATTATATTAACTTCCCGATTCTATAGGGAAGTTACTGTAATGACCCCGAAAATCGAAAATGGATTTTTTAGCAGATGTCTACGTTTTATGTGGTGGGCATGACACCAAATAAATAATGATAATAATATACTGAAACTAACGAATCGGGAAGTTCTTTGTGTAGCTCGTGGAGAGTCACACACAAAATAAAAAACATTAATAGTTGTAGGCCCTACTAGCCATGCGTTTATTAACAAATTTAATTGATTTAACAACAACCCCATCCGCGAAGCTCGCGAAGCGAGCGAGCAACAACTCCCCCCTAGTTTACTATTTAAAATGCTATTTACACCAGCTCTGTTTTAAACCGGTTTCGAATTTTTACAGATAAAAAACAAGATGTGTGTACAACTTAAAATAGAATTTTTTGAATTCCAGTTTATGCTAAATTCATACCGCACGGTCAATAAAACAGAAAACCTATTAAATTCGTGAGGATGTTAACCGACGTATAAATAATTCCTGGAACAGCAATAGACAATAAAACTGCAGTACTTTTTAAAAATTCAATTTTATGTTATAAACGGGAGTACGAGCGGGACAGATACTCTAAATTATTCAAGCAAGGTCTATTAATGTCTGATCAAGTTTCATAATTCGATGCGACAGAGTATTATAATAATTGAATTGCGGATGCTGTGCATTTATGACCAAATCGGGAACACGAGAAGTAAAACTCGGAAAATTGTTTCGAATTAAGAGCGTTAAACGAATCGTTTGAATTATTTTTTTTATTAAAATCCTACGGAGAAATGTGAAAGGTTTAGAATTATTTTCTGATTAAAACTTAGTAAATGGGGGAACCTGATTTAGGGCATCAAACGAAAAGACATATAGAAAAGCGAAGTGGTTATACTGATTTTTTCTATTGAAATCATTAAACGGAAAAAGTCTGGAGAAACGCGGAATGGTCAGAATTGTTTTCTGATTAAAGTAAACGAGGTAATATGGTTCTGTTGCTTTAGGGAATTAAGATCTTGCATATAGTTCGTTTCTAAAACATTCTTGTAATAACATAGACATTTACTGCTCTCGGGATAGTTGCCGCCGGTGCGCTGTAGCATCGTGTCAGACTCGTGGAGTAGATTACAAACAGAATTTGATAAATACGAATGTCATTCAATCCATCCGAGTTCAACTAACATGTTACTCCGCCGGTGTCAATATTTAATCCTCCTACTAAATATACATTTGCAGCAAACACAGGGCTCCTCTTACTCGCAGAAAATTATTAACGGTTCAACGCTGGTGCTGCCGGAAGTGTCGAAATGAATTTTCTTTTACATTTATTAGAGTTGCAAAAGTATCGTATTAAAATTAATTCAATTTCGATATACATTATAAACGAATGTACAAGCAATTGCGTTTGTCGCTCGGTAATTCCAGGCTTAAGTTAGCTCTACAAAACTGACTAATACTTAATGACTAAATAAATACTTGATCCTGAGTAAATACCAATGACTACATAAGTATTTGAGCGTAATGACCAATGTATAATGACTAAATTTTTATTAAGGATGAATATTGAATACTGACTATAATGGAATGACTAATAACTACATGCGCAATCAGAATTTCACTATGACTACTTACTAAAAATGGCTATAAGTTAAGATAAGACAGAATAATAACAAAATAATATCCTTTTACTTTATAAACATATACAATACAGATTATGATAAATTATGCTGACAAGAAAGAAAAGGGCAGTCGAATAGGAAAAGATTTGCAGATTTTCATATTTTATGCTTCTGATGAAAATTAAATACAACAAATTTTTATAAACCATTTATAAATTTTTATAAATAGGGTAATAATAACATGATGAATATAAATTGAAATTATATTTGATTAAATTTTGTTTGGTCCGGGAAATCTTGATATAGTTTAAGTATACATATTAATGTATGTTAATCACACAATAATGACTAAAAATTGATGAATGATCCTTTACATGTTAATGTAATGTAAAGATTAATTATAATTATTAAGCTAACGATTACTTAGATCTGTTACTAACTAATGCCATGTAGTTATGACTAACTAATCAAAAAATTTAACTAATGACTATTTTACTATGACTGACAATCAATCAGACTATTAATCATTTTTCAATTATTAGTTGATTTGTGCCCTACTCTCATCCCTATTTATTAGACGGCACTGTATAATGTAGCGTGTATTGTGCTTTTGTTATTTTCGTAATAACTTTTCCACGTTATTAAAATTATTCGAATCGAATGGTCACTCTGGAAGCGCTCTTATATGCGTTATTAATACTCGTATATTAATGTCGATCAATGAATCGTGTACTTGCGTTATTTGTTTAGGGAGAATTATTCCGTTGATGTCAATCAGGAAAAACTGGGAAATTCGCAAGCTTTTGCACCATGTTTGCGTCGCACGACTTCAAACGATATTTTTCCCTTCAATTTTATGGATCTTTCCAGCCAGTTCTATTGCTTTGAAGTCTTCCTTCCAGTAATGATGTAAAAGTATGCGAATTCGCAAAGTTTTCATACTTCTTTCTAAACAAATAATAAGGGAATAATACAATTCATCAATCAAAGTTAGTATACGATGTTAAGGAACGCTCCAAGGGGGCTAAAAAATGACATATTATTAAGTCGGAAAGTTTATTATTATCTTGGGAAGGTTCTCTCAATTTTGCAAGCGAACTTTCAGGCTACAAAGCAGACTATATTCCCAGGCATAGCAATGAAAATTAAGCAGTAATACAATCACTGGACTTCAATTTCCTTAGACAAAGTAAATTCTGCATTGATTGCAAGAGTCAGGAACTAGATAAAAATACGTTTTTCCTACTTCAATAATTGTTTATTACGAAAATCCACAGTTCTTGACGACTGGACAACAAATATACACTTAAATGTTGCTACTAGAAAAATATGTTCTTTTTTCAATAATTTCAATCATTTGAATTCTTCTTTGTTGTTTTTTGACTTTGTATAAAAATCTACGGTTCTTAACAACTAAACAATAGAGATACACTTAAATGTTACTACCAGAAATGGATTTCCTTTCTCAATAATTTCAATCTTTTTAATTCTTCATTGTTGTTTCTTGATTTTGTACAAAACCCATTGTAGCCAACAACAGAATATCAGAGCTAATTAAAGTGTTACAAAATGAAAATACTCGAAAACACATAATATAATTATTCATCTTCCGTAGCTTCCGCTTAAATCCGACAATATTCATTGGGCATAAAAATTCAGCATCCACTTAAAACTCACTCCGTCGTCGAAATAAAGTTTAAGTCGAGTTCCTATCAACTCTGGCCAGCAACCACCTAAATAACTAACTAAACAAGTCCTTTAATTCCCGCGTACCATGGCAATGAACCATGGCCGACCATAATCACTAGAACTCTTCAGATCACCCTGTAGACGGACAGGTGCGCGTCGTGGCGACAGTTGGCGCCCTTAATCAGCCCTTACAAACTTTGTTATCTTTTCCAGGAGCTTCTATACACACATACACACAGCCACGTCCTCTTCATCCACACCAACACGCAGCACCTATGTAAACCGGGTTCGGTATACATAATATATACGTATACATCTCGGCAGTATTGCATTATGGAAATCCGCGAGACTTTACGAGTTTTCGAAGATATCGCGTGCATTTCCTTATCTCGGTTTAAAGCTCTCCGGGAAACGTTTATCTCGCCTCGCGTAAAGAGGATAGATGGACTCCGGAAAATCAGCAATGATCCCCTTTTCCGCGGGCGCACCGCAGCGCGCGAGCAAACCGGAGCAAAGCGAGGCAAAGCGAAGAGGAGGAAAACTGGTTGAAATATTTACTCCGAAAGGTGGAGAGGAAGAGAGGATTTTTCGGTGGAACGACGGGCGATAGGATTGTTACGGGCCGCGGACTCCGTGGCGATCAGCCCCACACTCGCGCATTGCGTCGTGGCTCGTGGGGGTGTACAATCGCGACCAGGGGGTAAATATCGGTAGCAGAGCCTGTCAACATAGAAGCGATTGTTCCACCCTGAGCCACACACTGTTCCGATGAATAGCAACGTTGACGACAGCGAGCGATTCTCGTTTTGTCGTCCGGCGTGGCGTTCTGGCGACGAATAGCAACGGCGATGCCAGAATGTGATCCAAACGGGTCACATTCCCTCTCCACTATCCTATTCCACCACCATTAGCACTAGGGTGATCCTTATCTTTCGACCATCAAATTTTGGCTAGAAAAACAAATTTAACATAAACCACGTTTATGTTAGAATGCACTAAAAAGGAGAAAATATTATTTTTAGATATTAGTGACCATATTTAAACTCACTAATATCTATAAATATTTTCTCCTTTTTAATGAATTTTAATATAAGCGTGGTTTTTTTATATATTTTTTTTATTTTCTACTTTTTAGTCTTTACTACCGAGCGATTTTAGTAAGGCCCGCTTACCGAGTAGAACCGCCGGCCTTGTTGCCCCCCCCCCCTGCCCGAGTCAATTCAAACCAACTCAGTAAGTAAACTGAGCTCCTTCGCTGCGAAGTGGGCCAGTGGAGCGGGGTTGGAGTCGGAGTGGGAATAGTAGTAGTGGTGTAGGGAAATATTTAAAAATATTGTTTAAATCCTAAACGCAGTCTTTTTTAAAAAAAAATTTTGAATGTCGCATTATCATTCTGTTCTAAGCTATGTTGAAAATTTCAAGTCTCTAGCTCATTGGGGAGTGGTTTATAATTCGATTTCAAGATTTGACGCATACAACGACAACAACTCGGCAAGCTAATATAAGCGTGGTAAAAAATACATTTGAATCTGCAGGATTTTTCCTTGATTTTTTCTCCTACTTTGGACTTACATTTCTGTCTCCAAAAAGCTGTTTCTTCTATCAAATGAACCTCTGTGCAGCTCAAAATATGCTCGTATAAGGACGAAAAGTGTGTTCCCGACTAAACCTGTGCTTCCACCCCTAAATCTAGTAATATTCCAGGAATATTAAGTCGGTTTGCCTACCCTCTTAAGAGGGTAAGGTAATCAAGTGACTTTCAACTTGAGTTTGAAAGTGGCCCACGTCCATTTTCGAGTAAAATCAAGCAAGAAATTTTTTGGTATAGATTTTCAAGGATTATATTTAATATAAATTTATTAAGGTATTAATATACCATTGTGTAGCTTTATTATTTTTTTATTACAACCATCTGATAAAACTAATCTATCCTAACCTAACCCCAAAGGTACAACGTCTACTAGTCAAAAGTAGAACCACATGTTGTTCCTTTGACCAGTTGATATCGTTTTAGAAAAATAGAACCGTAACGTAAGATAACTAACACATTATGTTACGTTTCAGTGAAAATGAAATTTTCAAAAATCTTAGAAGCAAAACTGGTCACAGGTAGAACACTCCCCTACTGTTCTATTTCGTAGTCAGCCCATGCTCGTTTAGTGCGACCACCTCACCCCGATCTCTCTAAGGGAGAAGTACAGGGACGACGAAATGAGAGGACGGGCGAAGGGGGTGGCCGAGAAAAATATGACTCGCGTGCCACTCGGCAACGATCCCGTTTTTCTAACTGCGGGTCCGGGGATCGTCGACCGTGTCGGATGTCGGTCACTGCAAATGAGATTCAGGGGGGGGGGGGGGCGAACGTCTCGACCCAGACCCCCATGACCCCACACCCCAGGAACGGATTTCTCGCGAGAAACCCTGTTCGTGGCGTGAATGCAAAGCCGATGGGGAAACGGAGACAGAAATCGTGGAAAAAGGATGGCGAAACCTGAGGTCGCGGGCGAAACAGGCCGTTTGAATGTTTAGACTCCTCCCACGGAAACCCTTTTTCCCCTTTCAAGTGGAGTTTCGAGTCGATCGACCGCCAAAAAGGTACGCTCCCAGCGCGGGTTTACGTTTACCGAGGTCGCCTCGGAGTAGTTCCCGATTTTTTAAACAGATCTCCAACCCTGCAGGAAAATAAACGGGGGTCGTTGACCGTCTATCAGATGATAAGCGAATTTTCTCTAAACGTATAATAATCTCCCACATCGGTACCAATCCATTTTTATTAAACATGCTTGTTGAATGACCTTTTTTTAGCGAGAATATCGCTGCGTTACTAGTCACTACCGACGAATGATTTTACCGTCCTTTTTCGAAATTCATTTCATTATCCCGAAGCTGTGCTTGGGGACAACGGGACAGGTTACCTAAAAACGGGACGGTTTCGTTCAAAACGGGTTCCGCGACCAGTCTACGGTCTTAAATCACTAAACACCCCCCGTTCAGATTTGGGCATTAATCGATAAAAATTTTAACTAAGATTGATTGACTAATTAATATAATGTGAATATAAGTGAAGGGGTCACTTTTAAAATAAAAATTGCTTGAATACAGTTACTCTGATTGCGATCATTCAAATTGTGGGGAGATACGTCCGGGTGCAACATCGAAAGTGAATGAGTGTAAATTTGCCTTTAAACTGGTCGTTCGATCCAAGCATGTGCAAACAGGGGATAAACGGGAAATCTGGGGTGCGACATCCCTCTTCGTTCTCCGCAAAGATGAAATTCCGGTGTATTGTGAGATAGTCGGATCCGGACGGCGACAATACGGGGACGTATCTGACCGACGATAATGAATTAGATGCTCGAGCGAGCCCGAAAGCGCGGCGAAACTTTGAACGCGACCGCGAGTATATTCTGGATAGATAGCGGGGTCGATAAATCCTTCTTCGGTAAATAAATTCGCTGTATTAACCGGTCCCGGGCGTCTGTCCAGCCCCTGGCTTTCGGATATCTCCGCTATCTTCTACGAGCATCGGATCACCTAGCGATGCTTCATTTAATTTTGTCGCGTTTCAATTAAGTTTTGATTTATCCGAGTACACGGGATTAACTCTGGAACTTTTGTGATTGGTATTTATATTGTGTGCACGGCGAGATTTTTATTTCTGCTGGGTTTCAAATCGTAAATTACATTTTCTGGGAGAGAACCGGACTAAAACTAAAATAGCGTAGACATTCTCGTCTTTGACAAGTAATTTATTGTTAAATTTGTTTTACTTTTTATATTTTTCTACTGATTTGTTGTGGGGCAAGTTGTTACTGCAGAATAAAAATTGCGATAATTATTACGATAGGGTTTCGATTTTGATGAAATTTAAATATGTTATAGATTTCGACATTTTGAACAACTTTTTCCTGTTCATATATAGGGGGTCGCATTTAGTTTTTCAGATATTTGTAAAAAACTATTGCTAATGCTGTGTCAAATTTTCCGTATTCTTGCACGCTCCGTGGCCAGTGGCGAATCTAATAGTAAGCGGATTTAGCGGCCGCGTGGAACCCCGGGATACCATAGGGCCCCGAATTCCAAAGAAATTTATTTAATGTGTATCGGTATGAAATATTTTCATTAATTCTTAATAAGTTTAGGTGAGTAACTTTTTTGTTAATAAGTTTAGGAGAGTTTTCTTGCAACTTCTATATCGAACTTGAATTTGGGGGCCCTAAATTTTTACCACTTGGGACCTCTATCTGACTTGAGCCACCGCTGGGCCCGTGTGTTGGCATAGGGCCCCGAATTCGCAGAATTCATTTGTGTTTACAAAAAAATTTAATTTATTTATGAAAAATGAAGTTTACGAGAGTGTCCTTGCAACTTTTATTTCTAACTTGAGTTCGAGACGCTCAAAATTTTTACCTAGTAATAGGAAAGGTTTATTTTGTGTTTGATTAGAAATCGTCGTTTAGCCATCGCCTATGCTGATATACGAAAATCCAAGCGAGAAAGTTCAATACAATATAAGCATTAGTTTTTTGCAAATATCTCGAAAACTAAAAGCGACCCCCCTATATTGGAAACGAAAGAAAGTTGTTCAAAATGTCCAAATCTATAACATATTTAAATTTCATCAAAATCGGAGTACAGTAACTCTTTCGCAATAATTACCGAAAATTCAATTCAGTATTAGCAATAGTTTTTCACGAATATCTCGAAAACTACTAGCGATGCCCATATATTGGAAAAAGCTGTTCAAAATGTCGAAATCTATAACATATTTGAATTTCGTCAAAATCGGAGTACAATAACCCTTTCACAGTAATTATCAAAATTCCTAATCATTATTGAGATTGTCAGAATGACAAATTTTATGAGGTATTACCTGGGAAGGAAAAATTTAGAGGCGTACGAATTTTAAACTGTGACTCGAAGCCATTATTGAAGTCTGTCCGGTGAATAAACTGAAAGTTAATTGAACGCGTTATTAATGCAGCCGACGGTGAACGTATTTCTTTAGTGGAAATACTACAGGTCAAATATTATCGGGATATTTTATTTTTATTACTGCGTGTTCGTTCGCAAATGCTATAAATACGTAAAATACACAGTCTAAGGGGAATTTTATGAGCTACTATATGCAAAGCCAACAGTGTCAGTTATTAGTTTCTACGGTGCGCACTGGTTATCGAAAATCACAGGAATGTAGAATAAAAAATTAGGTACTCTGATATATGAAACGAAACAAAATCTCGCTAGAGGCAAAGCCAACTGAACGGGTGCGAGACAATAAATTTTCATTTTTAAATGAACTTTCGATACGAGGTGATTTCAATTTGACGAAGTATTTGATGTGCATCGAGGTGGCAAGCAATTATTAATTTTTCCACGGTGAACAGTTAATGAGCGCTGCTTTCACGGTGAAACATCGATAATCCGGGAAAGAAAAAAGAAATTACTTTAAACATTAAACAAAACTGTGAAAATCTAGATAATCCTGAGGGGATAAAAAGTCCTCCGTTGTTACGACTTGAATTTTAACAAGGGTGGCTTTATCCTAATGAGGAATCTTGCATAATCCGAGTTGAGAGACAATTAATCTATTTTTCATTAACATCACACGTCTGCGAACAAGAAAAAAGAAAGTCGCTGACATCCACCAGATCAGAGTGGGGCACAAATCAACTAACAATTAAAAACGACTAATAGTCTGACCGATTGTTAGTCATAGCAAAATAGTCGATAGTTAAAACATTTTGATTAGTTAGTCATAACTACGTAGCACTAGTTAGTCACAGTTATAAGTATTCGTTAGCTTATTAATTATGATTAATCATTAGTTGTCATCATTAGATTAATGATTAGTCATCAATCTTTAGTCATTATTGTGATCAGTCATCAGTCATTATTGTGCGATTCACATACATTAATTTGTATACTTAAACTATATTGGAATTTAATCAAATATAATTTCAATTTAAATTCTTCATGTTATTATTACTCTATTTATGACGGTTTATAAAAATCTGTTGTAATCTATTTTCTTCAGAAAAATAAAATAAGAGAATTTGAAAATCTTTTTCTATTCGACTACCTTTTCCTTTCTCGTTCGCAGAATTTCGCTTTTTCTAAGCTGTGGATCGGTTTCATTCTCACGCGAAAACTCCCACGTCCTCTGCTAATTTCCACGAAGCAATCTGAGCCGGTCATGGAGAGAACGTCTGCGAAAAAAGATTCGCGCGTCTTCCTCGATGCAACAAAAACGTATCCGACACGAAGTGTCCCGTAAGTGGCAAGGCGTCGCACTATAAGACAAACCGATGAAATCTGTGTCAAAATCAAAGAACTTTCTATAGAAATGAGATAGAGCGATGAAATATATATTTTTTTAATTAAAGCTGAAACATTTCGGAATATGGAGATTTTGGAGATAATTATGCAGATTATGGTACGAACAGAGTTTTGTGCTAATTCAATTGCATTGTACTTCAATTAAATAGTAAACCATTTACGACGTAATTGAATTACTATTTAATTGAAATACAATGTAGTAATTCGTAGTAATTCATTTACGCCGAAATTGAATTAATATTTAATTGAAATACAATGTAATTGAAATACAATATAATTGAAGGTGTGCCGTAGGCACGTCACGAGCAGCTAGTAAATTTATAAATAGTAAATTACTTCTGTTTGAAACCTTCACATGGATTTTTCAACCTCTTCTTGCCTATTAATTCATTTTTCATCATTAAATTACAATGTATTTTATAATTGTACTCCATTGCAATTACAAATTACATTGTAATCTAATTGAATGAAGATCTGAATTATAAATTACAATGTATTGAATTACGGTGTGATTCAATTACTTTTTAATTATAATTCTGGAGTAATTCAATTGTAATTCTGCACAAATCTTGGTACGAACGTTTTCCAACCTTGAAAAAATTCGTAAAACTTGTACAATTTTAAGCAAATCGTGGTTTTTCTAATATCATGTGCGAGACCAATTTTTTTCTCACATGCTACACATCATTTCCCGTAGATCTTCTCGCGATGATATCAAATCTGACCCTTTAAATTTGTCTACGACCTCCGGATTTTGCAAAAAAATCGAATTATGGTTAAAAATTTTAATTTTATGTTTTCAAGGTTGTAAAACGTTCGCACCATAATCTCCATAATTATGCGATATTCCGGACAGTTTCAGCTTTAATTAAAGAAACAAATTGCTCTATCTCATTTCTATGGAAAGTTCTTTGATTTTGACAGAGATTTCAGCGATTTGTCCCATAGTGCGTCGCACAGTGTGACTCTTCAATGATTTAGGTTTGCACGAGTCGCGATGTACTTTAGCGAGACAAAGACGCGCGATTTAGTGTGCCAGGTGCACGGTAGGAAAAAAGTTCGCTGAAAGAATCAGAACAGTTCGGCTCTTGTTTCCATGTTTGGTGATTTATCCGTTTCGACTGAAGTATTTACGATACCCTCGGATAGACCGTTGAGAGCAGGCACGTTCTTAAAACAAGATGTAACAATCTCGTGGAAGAATAGTAGGGAGGGAGGCCACAGGGGTTATGCCAGCGAATTTTGCGGAAAGAGATGGAATTGTTTGCTCGTTCAGCAGGAGGAATATCTGACCCGATGTTTATTAATATTATGCGCCGCGCCCGTGATACAACCAAAATATTACCGCGCGGCTGCGTTTGTTTATTCGCTGCGCAGCGCACACATGCATTTTATATTTGAGTAATTCGGATTCGACCGTTTTATATACTCGCTGCGGAACGGCGTGTTTCACGGCCGAGCTTATTCGCCTACGTAATAATGGGTGGGGTTTGGCGGTGTTCAACCTCGGATTGTAAAAGAATTATGCAATTCGAAAACCCATTTTTGCAGTAAAAAAAACCGGTTATTGTATGTATGCGCAGTAGAGTCGCGTAGGTTAGGTCGCGTGACGCGGCAGTGTTATACGTGACAGTTCTGATGATTCAAATCAAAATGATCCCGAGTGGAAGCCGCAAGAAGTGGCTCAACATGTTGCGCGTGTTTTAGCGAGAGCAATAGCATGGAATTTGGGGAAGAATAGACAGAGTGACATCTTCCAGGAATTGTGCTATTAGGTTAGGTTAGATTTGGTTTAGTGGGCTTGGAGTTTGCTTACATAATTCTGATTTGTACTTTCACACCTCAATTCGCCATTGAAATTGTGTTTCGTCAGCTAGAAATTTATTTGATTTCCGTGTCACGGCGCTACCTTCGTTTCGTCGGACACCTCGTGGGACGTTTACATTAGAGCTGTGACTTATGAGACACTCGGATACTCGAGTTACCTGTGAGATACCCGGGTAAACAAAAATTACTCGGGTAAACAGCATTACCCAAATACCCGGATATTCGTGAAAACAAAACTTATCCGAGATACCCGGGTATCTCACGAATATACTGCGGACCTCCATGCAAAATAAAAATCGTTCGCATCAATAGGAAAAAGCAGACGATATATTACGATTACTTATTCTCTTGAACGATTTTAATAAATTTAAATTAATATATCAACGTTCTTTTAATTTCATTATTGTTTTAAATTGCACAAAATCATTTATGTCTTATGAGATACCCATGGGTACTTGGGTAGCCGGATGTCTCATATACCAGGTAAAAGTCCGAGCTCTAGTTTACATACGCAACCAAGTTGCTCCACGAGTGGCTCAGCACGTCGTGTGGTATTGAATCACATGAAGCCTATTAGACTACGG
Organism: Lasioglossum vierecki; assembly: GCA_028455595.1. Classification (NCBI taxonomy): domain Eukaryota; kingdom Metazoa; phylum Arthropoda; class Insecta; order Hymenoptera; family Halictidae; genus Lasioglossum; species Lasioglossum vierecki. Next base: position 2,462,600 of record CM052337.1, on the reverse strand, counting down.
TAACTGGTGGATCCACCAAAAACTGTTGCCAATCTGATGGACGGCATCGGCCACCGGCTAGGCAACATTTTGTGGCGCCAACACGTATTAGATAAAACCACCAAGTTGTGCCGCCAGCGTCGCGAAGACCAGGGCCTAATTAAAATTTTGTAGCAACCCTGACTACCTTTAGCAGATGTTTTTCTTTGTAAAAGTTGTTGTTCCGCCTCTGGCGAAGACATAAACAATTGACGTTTACATACTGATGGTACCATAACTGGTGGGACATGGTCGATGCCGTCCACCAGATCGGCAACAATTTTTGGTGAATCCACCAGTTACCATCGTCTAATAGGCTCTGTATGATGCAATGCCCCACGACGTGCTAAGCCACTTGTGGAGTAACTTGGTTGTGCCACCAGTAGCCTCGTGTAATAGCGCCCTAAGTTTGAAGGCAATCGAAGGTGGGTGCTAAATTCTTACCATAATTTCTTCACATCCTGTACAAACTGGTATTTTTGAAGTCCGTGATCTCGTCCGTAAAGGGGCGAAGGAGCCGTCGAATCCGTCGGTTAGCCTAGCAAACACAGGAGCGACAGCTCTAATCCATCCCGTCAAGCTACCATCAGCAACGAGCTAGCGAGTAAGGGTGAGAGAGGAGAGAGAGAGAGAGAGCTGGGGCGTCGAAAGCGTTTTCCATTGCACGGGGTCGGTCCGTCGAGCGTCTGAGCCCCGCCCGAGATCCGTAGTCAGCTTGTCGGAACAGTGTAAACGTGCCCGGAGCCCAATCCCTGTCCCGTCCGTTGATTAAACCGCGTATAGCGCAAAACGTGGCGCGCCGTTTCTCTTTTACACCTGTGTGCAAAGTCGTCTGTCCTTTTCCAGGAAGTGAGTGAGCGTCGTCGTCATCCAGGTGCCTAGGATAGACCCTAGGTGAACTTGGTTCAGCTAGGTGCACAATGCTGGAGGCTGTAGCAGTGCATTGCAACGTGAACAGTGCCCGGTGCACCTTATTATCCCGAAATTCGGCTGCGTGCGGTTCACGGTTTCGCGCGCGAAAGTAACTGCAAGTGGTCTTCGTCCTGTTTCCGGTTGGCTTTGTGTGTCTTCCGACAAGCGCGGCCGGAAATAGAAGCGGAAGTGACTCCGGGTGGATGTTGACAGTGGCTGGACGTCCGCGGGGGAGAAACGGAACGCGGGGACGTTGCAGAGGAAATCAAACGGACGCGGGGATATTCGATTGTTCGTGCTGTGCGTGACGAATGCCGTAGACGACGTCTTCTTCCTGAACACGGCCGTGATCGTCGCCTGCACCCCTTTAACAGGACTTCACGAAAAGAAAAAACACAGTCCTTGGAACAGTCCGGGAGATGCACACACACCAGAGAGGAACCCTAATGTTTCCCAACGACATGGGGCTGCTAATGTTCCTCGCTGTGACCGTATCCCTCTTGGGCTACTGCCAGACCGATGAAAAAGGTAATGTATGGACCTGGCTTTCGATCCTGACGAAAGAAACGCCAGATTTTATTGTCTGTCTTTCTCTCGTTAAATGTCTCACTACCGATTAGAACTTCAAGTAGGCAGAACGTGTTAGGTCCATTACTAGTACAAATGCCGGGTGACAGCTGCGATGCAAAAAGTATGCGATCAGAATGCGTGTGGTTAGGTCGTAGAGGGGCAGAGAGCATACGCGAAAATCCAGGTTGGTCTTTCAAAATTAAAAGGTTACCCTATATACAGTAGCAAACAATGTTTCAGATGAAGTTGAATGGTTTTGAGAGGGGCACATTCTGATGGTACATTTTTTTGTAGGTGGACGTGTAAAGGACATATGAAGGTCATTAATGTTTTTGTAAATGGAACCTTATATTTTTTATTGCATCAGCTGATGCTCCTTCATATTCTTTACAAAAGAATATGAAGTAAAGTAAAGTAAAATAAAGTATTAATTTATTTGTGTAAAAAAAATCATTAGTTTAGGAGATATTTTAATTATAATTTATAGTGCTCTCCTACTACGTTATCACATTGAATTCATATTATTGACTAGAGAGTCGAGATTTCCTTATAAATTATAATTAAAATATCTCCTAAACTAATGATTTTTTTACACAAATAGATTAATACTTTTTTTGTAAAGAATATGAAGGAGCATCAGCTGATGCAATAAAAAATATATGATTCCATTTATAAAAATGGACCATCAGAATGTGCCCCTCTCAAAACCATTCACTTCATCTGAAACATTGTTTGCTATGCGTAATAATAATGACGTGAATCTAGATGGCAAAATGTGGCGCCCCACCCTGTAGAATGAGACCCTGTTTTCTCTCTCGTTTCCACAACGTGTTTACATAAAAAAGTAAACAGACGCTGCGCGGATCAGCGTTACGTTGCCGCGGAGCGTGCAAGCGTACAAAAAATTCAATACAATATTAGCAATAGTTTTTCGAGAATACCTCGAAAACTAAAAGTGACCCCCCTACATTGGAAACAGAAAAAGTTGTTAAAAATGCGTTGCTTCATAACATATTAAATTCTATCAAAATCGGAATACAGTGATCCTTTCGCAATAATTACCAAATGATTTTATAAATATCTTTCGTAGAGCACATATTGTAATAGGAGCCGCGCAAAATCTAAATGAAATCAATCTTGTCATTTCTATACGGGAACATGGAAACATATAAGGGAATATCAGTTACTTCTAACAAGGAGAGTGCAAGGACGTTGTCACACCGATTTAGTTGAGACTCTGTATACTTATAGATCTCAATCTTCCATTTACAAATATATACCATTATAGACGCTAACACTCAATAGTTTTAGAGATGTTCATAAACAAAGTTCTTAAGTGGTATACAACGAGACTTCCACCCGGTGGGCTAGGGTTCGATTCTCGTTTGGTGAAAATTTTTTTTTCATATTTATTTATATTATTTATTCACTGTGTAACATTGACTTGTCTATATGAGATTGCACATTTATTACAAGTTGAAGAACAAAAGGATTAATAAATTATAAATAAATTCGCCGAAATTAAATAGTTATATACCTTTAAAATAAGTATTCGTTGTATACCTCCTCTACAATAGCAGATTTAAGCAGATTTAAGCATTTAAAAATTATTGAGTGTTAGCGTCTATAATGGTATATATTCGTAAATGGGAGATCGAGATCTATAAGTATACAGAGTCTCAACTAAATCGGTGTGGCATCATTGTGCACTCTCCTTGTAAGTCTCGGTAGATCTACTCTCATGACTTTCGACGAAGCAGAGTGACTGTGGTGGGACAGCAAAAATCGGTACGACTCGCGGAGAAGTTTAGAAATCGACTATATTACCGAGTTTTCGAGCGAAACAGCCCACTGTGTGTCGCGTCGGCGGTTTCCGGTCGTTTCTTTCGCTTTTCTCTGTCCGGTTTTTATCGTCGTTCAAGGAAACACCGTGTTCCGATCTGTATAGCGGCGTATAAATTGGCATGCGTTCCGCCGCGGTGGATCGTTAAATCCTGTCCCTCCCACTCTCCGTGTGTGTGCCGGTGTGTATGGGAATCGGGGTTAGGGGAGGTGAAACGAAAAGACGACATTGTGAAGAATAAATGGCGCGCGGTATCGCGGACTGTATCGTCGCAATTACAGATGATCGAGAGCGCATATCTGCCGGGTTCCTGCATCCCCGATGCAACGCCGGATGCGCTCCTGCGCGAATGTAACGCGTTGCGCCGCCGGGTGCAACCGCGTCGTCTCTCGTATTACTACATTAATCCTTTCCGGTTCGATTTATTTCGGTTGTTCGCCGTCAATCGGCCAGAAGTTGATTTTGCAATTAACCTCTCGATATTCGCCCCCGGAGTCCGCCGGGTCTGTTACCCGGGGATACACACTTTTGCAGGACGGTGATTGATACGAATCTAATTAAAAATCACGGGACATTCCTCCGGTCTGACGCGTGCGCGCTCTCTCTCTCTCTCTCTCTCTCTCTCTCCTCATTTATTTCCTCCACGATAGGTTGAATCAACAATTACTAAATCACTGATAAAATGAAAATGCTGCTCCCTCTCTCTCTCACTCCCTCCCTCTGCTTTTTGCAGACTGCTCGTGTTGTATATTCTTCTATATCCTTCGACATTCGTGTTTATTTTTTTCTGTTCTTGTATATGCATGCATATTCTTGTATATTCTTTGAATATTCTTTGAATATTCTTGTATATTCTTGTATATTCTTGTTTATTTTTGTCTGTTCTTGTATAATCTTGAATATTTGTGTCTGTTCTTGTATATTCTTATATATTATACTATATTCTTGTATCTTCTTTTATATTCTTGTATACTCGTGTATATTCTTGAATATTCTTTCCTATTCTAGTATATTCTAGTATGTTCTTGAATCTTCTTATGCATTCTTGTACATTCTTGTTTATTCTTATCCGTTCTTGTATATTCTTGAATATTCTTGTATCTTCTTGTACATTCTTGTATATTCTTGTTTATTCTTGTATGTTCTTGAATCTTCTTGTGCATTCTTGTACATTCTTGTTTATTCTTATCCGTTCTTGTATATTCTTGAATATGCTTGTATCTTCTTGTACATTCTTGTATATTCTTGTTTATTCTTGTATGTTTCTTGTACATTCTTGTATATTCTTGTTTGTTTTTGTATGTTCTTTGTACATTTTTGTACATTCTTGTATATTCTTGTATATTCTCTCAATCGCGATATTCGCCCGCTTAGAGGTAATTTATTTTAGCCGCGAAAATTCATTATTTCGGTTGTCCGCTGAAAAAATCCGCACTGTTTTCTTGTCTCGTGGCCCGTCGCGTTGGAATCCTGTGAAAGACCATCTAAAGGTTTCTTTGCTCCCGTCCGGCGTGCTCTTTTTTCGGAAAAGTGCCAGACCCGAGCGACCGTCCCATCGCCCCGCGATGTTGACGAACGACGCGACGCGCTGCACTTGGGAAATATTTCTGAAATCCGGCTGCGCCGAGTCTATTTTATCGTGTGCAGACAGGATGGCAGTTTGTGTCGTGACCGTTCGTTCCGATGACCAAAGGCTTCGTTGCATACGCTAATTTCGCCGACAAACGCTTCTTCATTTACGACTTCTATTTATTACACCTCTCTGTTTCTGTCTCTCTCTCTCTCTCTCTCTCTCTCTCTCTCTCTCTCTCTGAGTGTCTATGTTTCTCTCTGTCTCTCTCCCTCTCTCCTTCATTTTTATATTGCGATTCGGTCAGTTATGTTTTACTTTTGTTTAACCCTCCGAGTGCTATGTAAATTTTTAAATATTATTGGTAATTATTGCGAAAGGGTTACTGTACTCCGATTTTGATGAAATTTAAATATGTTATAAATTTGGATGCTTTAATTTTTGTATTAACACGTTGAGTCCCGCGTCAGTCATCAGCGACTGACAGTGATTTTTCCGTTCATACCGCGTCAGTCACCGGTGACTGACGCACTGTCGTAGTACTTACGATACCTGCGCGCGCAGCCTGACGGGGAAGTCGCTATAAAACCGCGTGGCACTCAACGTGTTAATAATTATTATTTTATTTTATTATTTTATTTATTATTTATTTTATTTATTATTTCTTTTATTTTATTTTTTTATTTATTATTTCTTTTATTTTGTTTATTATTTCTTTTATTTTATTATTTTATTAATAATTAATTTAATAGAGGTACTGATATGTTATTAAAATAGAAATATTTTATTTTGAGAATGGTCCATCTTATTTAAAATACTATTTTCTTTAAGCAAAATAAAGTCTGAAATATGAAATAGTATTTGAAATATTTGTTTCGCCATATAATGCCCACCTCTGGCTAACATGCGTCCACGTCGTGCTCTGATTGGTCCGTACTTTTCGTCAATAACTCCTTAACAAAGCCGCGGACGCCATTTTTGCGAAGGAAAATGTTGATCTTCAAATGATCTCAGGAAACTCCCATTTCCAAATGTTGAAGGAATTTCGAGACCTGTATAATTACTTTAAATTTTCACCATAAATTTCGCGTCATTACGCGTCGACGATTAAAATAACGTGTATGAGTTAACAAGAACTTGAAGATCGCAAAGAACGGACTGGAAACACGAATGAAAAATATGCACAGGCTCGGAATACGTATGAAGAGCGTTGTTGCACCTAACTCGAAAATGGGGGAGCAGATATAAACTGCTGGTGGTTCCTTTCCATTATCATAAACATTGCTCGTTACGCACTGGGTTAAGAGTTGATGGTTATTAGTTTAATTCTCATTGCCAATCATTCCGTGTTTACTCCTCGGTTTATTTCTACTTGAAAACGTTGCTACCTGCCCGATTGTTGTTCGGCGTTTTTCGTGCACTCGTTCGGTGTGAGCAAAAACTGTGGAATCCCGGTCTCCGCCAGCGAAAGATATTATTCTGCAGTTTCAACGAAACTCGTATACTGGAATGGAACAGAAATAATTCATGTAGCTACCGACTCCACAACTTTTATTATATCGTACTATAATATTGCTATCTCCTTTCATTAACTCCGGAAAGTCCGGGGGCGTGGCTTATCTGGCATTGCTAGTCACGAAACATTAGAATGATGTTGTCCGTAGATTACGGAGTTTTATGCGTCTCTATGGTATTTTAGAGCATTGCCAATCCACAATTTTTAACTTTGTTTTATCAACAGTTTTTTCGAATATGTCGAAAATTAAAAGCGACCCCTTATACCGGAAAAGGAAAAAGTTGTTCAAAATGCGTTGCTGCAAAACATATTTAAATTTCATCAAAATCGGAGTAAAGTGACCCTTTTGCAGTAATTACCGAAAATTCAATACAGTATTAGCAATAGTTTTTTTGCGAATATCTTGAAAGTTAATAGGGATCTCCCTGTATCGGATAAGGAAGAAGTAGTTCGAAATGCATTGCTGCATAACACATTAAAATTTCATCAAAACCGAAGTAAAGTGACCCTTTTGCAATAATTATCGCATTTTTTAGAACGCAAGCCAATCCAACAATTTTTATTTTCAGTTGAATTTTCAGTTATTCTTAAAAAATCGAAGGTCCGCGTTTACGGTGGCCCCAGTGTCTTTAAACATTCGTCTGTTTCACGGTAAAAATGTTTATCCTCGATGATATTTTATCGGTAATGCCGGCGCTGGAAGGAAACCGAATTTTATTTTCATTGTAAGTTTGCTTTGTAGATTAAATATTGGAAGCAGAAAAATATTGGATTATCGGGAAAATTCGAATCCTTTTTTGAGTTTTTTAACGGAACTCCCCGGCGGCAGAAGCTTCGAACAACGCCGCGAACCCGCAAGATGGCGAAGGATTATCCGACGGAGTGCCGCACATTTGTTTTCATTCTATTATTGGAAAGGTTTAAAATAAAGCTTTTGATTAATGCCCCGGAAGCGGTCGAAACTCTCGCCGCAACACAATAATATTCACTTTTAACCGGATGGAGCGATTAATTGCCTCGAAGTGGTATTTTTCCATTCTTTAATAAACGGTGCATCAATTCTTTCTTGCAAATAATTATTTTCCTTATGTACACCATTCCTTATGTCACTATTAAAATCGTCCATATAAATTCGCAAAGTTAAACAAAATTTATTAGCACGTGCTTGAACATCATTTACTATCAATCTGAAAGTTTTCAATTTTAGATTGTAATTCTTTTTGAATCTACAAAGTCTACAATTTTGAAAACGATTTTCCTGAAGTTGCCAATTGTGTTGATTCAATTTCAACTATTTATAAATCAATTGCACCCTTTTGCAAATCAACGTCACTCATTAAGTATATTTAAAATTAATTATTATACATTGAGATTGAATTACATATGTACTTTGATTTTTAAAATTTATTAATCAGAAAATGGTCAAAAAATGAATATAGGTTTTGCACTCGAAATTCAACCTTTGAAAATCAAATTCAACCTCTTACAAACAAAGTATGTTTGGGTAAGCTTTTCCAAAGAAGATCAAATCAAATGTCAATTAATTTTTAAGAAATTCCAAATTTTATTTATTGCAAAGGTACTCATCAAATACTTATTTAAAAGTAGATGAATTTGAAAAATTAAAGTACATATGTATTTATCGAAGCGTATTGGGTTTTGAGTCTTATGAATCTTTATGCCTGAATAAATATATAATTTAATCGCGCAAAATAAATTGATTTGGAAACGGGTAAAATTGATATGCTCGAGGCTGAAATATTTTTATAAAACGTTGAATTTTCCTTCCAAAAGGGGTGAATTCGTAGAGCAAACCTATAAACATTATCCACGATGCACTTCCCAAAGATCACAATGGGGCTGAATAAAAATTCATTTTGTCGGCCAACGATCTAAGAAACCCGACCAAACAAGACATTCAGCGGTGTACAGGGCACAGTATAATCCTTGAAACGATGGTGCGCCAATGGTACTCGAGTCGGACCGAGCTGAACCGCGATAACAATTACTCCTCTCCCGAGACGCGACTCAAAAACGGAACGAAGTCTTCATTCAGTGAGTGTACTGTCGTCTTTGAAACTTGTAGTCGTCGGTGGCAATAGTTACGGGGCGTAGGATGGCAAAGCGATGCTTTTGAGAGTACCGTCAAAAGGCTACCTTTTCCCGATGAGCAACGTTTCCTCTATACTCAGTGGCAGATTAAGCGGACTAAGCGGACTAAGCAGTCGCTTAGGGCCCCCAATACGTCTGGGGGGATCGAAAAATTTAGGGACATTCGACCAAAAAGTCGATTTTTCGAAATTGCAAACTAATGAACTCGTATTGCTTGGCAAGGATCTAAGAACCTCGAAAATGAAGAAATTAATGAAATTGAATAAATATTTTAGTTACAATGATCAATTGAGCGTTTGGAAAGTAGCATATTGCACCAGGCAAAATTGCTCAAGTTCTTTGCGATGTCCTCATCGTTTCGTCCCATATTTTCTCTCAGTTTTTTTTGTATGATATAGAGCATCTCTTCCCAATAAGAAATCATATATTTTCTTAGTAATAACTAATAATAATATATTTAAAAAATAATGCTGAACGATACATGACAGATTAAAAATATGTTACATATTTGTCAAAGGATATCTTTTTTTTCCAAAACTTCCCAGGCTCTAATAAAGAGGAATATTTTCGGTAAAACTTCCTTTAAATAACCGTACAAGAATCATTTTCTGCGTCGTCCGCCCAACAACAATATAGTTGTTTAAAGCGGACAATGTCGCGGCGAGTACGGTCACCGCGCATTGGCGTTGTGAAGCGGCGAGGCAACCTAAGAACTCTTAAGATTGTAAAAAATTGTTTCTTTTCTTAAGGAAAGCAACTGATTCAACAACTACATAAAAATTTATAAAAATAACTAACTAACAAACTGAACAAAAAATATATTCTAACACGTATTATTCGAAAGAGATTATTCTATAATATTTTTTAGTTCAAATCTCATTTCAATATCTCAAACGGTTCAAAAGTTATGCACCAATATCCCTAAAATTTTTCGATCCGGCCCACTGTGCGGCGCTTGCATCAGAAAATATTTAGCTCGTCAAATTGTGTGACAGCGCTGGCTACCGTTAACAGACACGTTTACCAAAAAACAGGTCATTCGTTTTGATTTCTTTTCTTTAAACTCTTTTTTGGAGAGCCCCCGAAATGTTTGACCGCTAAGGGTCCACACTTGTCTTGATCCGTCACTGTTTATACTCTTTCGGGACGCGACAATTCCCACGCCGCGGTGTCGTTCGATAGACAAGTGTCTCGCGATCGATCGGATTCCCATCCGAAGAAGGAAGCTAGCTTTTGTCCGATCGCAGGACAATGTCCAGGGGTTTACGATTCCAGGCGACTCAGTTATTAAAGTCCGGGGCGTATCGGTTATCATCATTGGCGCGCCGTGGAGGAGGACCGTCGCCGTTATAAGTATAACGCATTCACGAGGGCCGCTCGTTCCGCAGACCATAAAAGTTAATCTCTGTCGGTGCTCTCTCGCCTGGTTTTCCAGCACGTGCGTGTATGCCCTCGCAGATTTACGTTCGCTAACTGGCAGCCAAACGGAGCGATAGAGACAACTGTTAGGCTAGCCTAATGCGGACCTATTGATCTCCCAAACAGAAATTCCAGTCGAGAAGTTCCTTCAAAAACACGATTAAAAAGAAAAACGTGTGAATAATTGTAAACGTCGGTCGCATAGTTGGAAGAATGGCGCGGCGGTCCTTTGACAACTCCCGCGATCGTAAAACAAATAATCCAAGTCGGATCCTTTCGATTCGGTGATTCTCGCGGGAGCACAAAGAGGGCGACACCGTTCGCGGAGCACGATTAGCTCCAAGCCACGTCATCGACAAGACACGAGAACAAAGGGCCCGACTCTCTTTTCGATAAATCCGTCGCCGGCACTTATTCTGCAGTGGTGCAACTGCATAAACACATCCGCAACGGGGTCATCAGTGTTGCTCGAGCTCTCTGTATCGATACGGTCGCGTCGAGCTTTTCAGATCGAACGTCGAGCTTCGTTGGACCGTGAGAAGGAACGCGAGAGAATCAGCGATGGCTGGTGGGAGGGAGAATGGGGTTGGAGAGAAGGGGTCAGGGTAATCAGTTTTTCATTCGGCTCGAGCAATCCGTCGTTCAGCGAGCATATCGAGCGTCCACGATCGGATTACATCGGGTAGAAATCTTTCGGTGGGGCTCGAAAACAAACGGGGATTAGCTTTTTCGCGAATTTATCGGTACTGATTCTACATAAACCGTTGCCTCATTCCTCCGCCTCTTTTCTACCCCTACCCTTTCCCACCCCTCTATTCGTCCCTCGGGTCTGCCCCGTGTGTGCAGGGATGCTCAAGCGTCGAGTGCAATCCAGACGAACGTCGAAATACCGCCGGTGGAAATAGGCGGCGGTGGTAACGAGAGTATAATCAATTCCCCCTTTATCTCGCGTTCCATTTCTCTAATCCATCATTTCGTTCGCAAATTAATGCTGTGCGTTCCGCTCGTCGCTCCGCTCGCAGCCCGTTGCAAGAGAGACAGAGAAAAATTGAGAGTAAGAGAGAGAGAGAGGTAGGTAGGAAACCACCCCTTACACGGTCGACGGGGTTTTCCAGCGAAAAGGCGGCCACCGGCCAGATTGTGTTAATTAAACGCGGCCCCTGCGTCGGCTTAATGGACGAATCGCTATGCCGCGCCGCGCCGCTTCGTTCTGTTCCGTTCCGTTCCAGCGAGAACTGGAAATCTGCGCTAGCCCCCGGCGAAATTTTCGTCCGTCGATCGCGCCATAATCGTCGACGCGAATGGGACCCTCCGCCGCCTTATTGCGCGCCGATTTTCCACGAGCCGGCACTGGTCACATCCGAAAGCGAGAGCCTGCTGCGAGAAAACAAATTCGATCTTACTTTTGCGCGGCCAATCGGTTAATTTATCGACCAACTGGACTTAACAAAGGGCTGATCAAGTGGTTTGTAAAAATAAATCTTTGAAGTGAAATCTCTTTGCTGACGGTAACAATTTTCTGATGTGACGGAAGTCGATGTTACGGAAGTCGAAAGTCAAGCGCTTAACACTAGATTGCCTAAGGAAGTCAGTTTGACTGCTTTTCAATTTCAATTAGAAAACCAATTGGGCATATAATGACACAGCTTCTTAGAAATTTGTGACTTTTTCTACAACATGTAAATGCGTTTATTAATCATTGTAGTTGCTTCCCCCCTCTTTCATTTCCGGTATATATATATGTGTTATACCTGTATTGCCAAAAAACAGTTGTTTGATCTTCGTCGGTTCCCAACACGTGGAAACTTGAACTCGTGATCGTGAAATTAACCAAGGACGGAAAAGAAATTTGATTAAGCGTATGGGAGAGCGTTTGAATTTATTGATTTATCCGCGATCACTCACGGCACGAAGAATTATTATTTTACAGGCGTCGGCTTTTCTCTATCGGCAGAGACAAGGATAGATCGCGTGGAAATATAAATTGTAACGTTCCGTAAATCGGATGAGCAAATAGTATACTGTTTCGAATCGAATTGTACCGTTTGTCGAACTGAAGAAAGAGAATCGTTCGGCTATTGTATTTATTGATATTCGTCGCTGCTCGCTCCCTTCACCGCGCACCTCAAACTACTCGGTCCGCCCGAAGTGCGCGGGGAAGGCAAGACGAAACACGACAACAGCCGAGTTCTGATTATCGGTGACTTTCGGCAATTTGAATCTAACAGCAGTCATTTTGACTTCTTGGGAAATTTTAAATAATCAAATGACTTTTATTATTGAATTGAGTAAATTTCTTATATGACTAGATCGGCTCTGAATTCGCATAACAGCTTATACAGGGTGTCCCAAAATTCGTGTACTTCCCGGAAATGGGAGGTTCCTTGGGTCATTTGAAGCGACATTTTCCTTTACAAAAATGACGCCAGCGGCTTTGTTTAGGAGTTATTAACGAAAAACACGGACCAATCAGAGCGCGGCTACAGCGGATTGATTCTGGCTCGGCCAATGGCGCCGCCACGCTAAGCGGGACCTGTCGCTGAGTCGGACTCCGTTTGCTCTAGCCGCGCTCTGATTGGTCTGTGTTTTTTGTTAATAACTCCTAAACAAAGCCGCCGACGCCATTTTTGTAAAGGAAAATGTCGCTTCAAATGACCCAAGGAACCTCCCATTTCCGGGAACTACACGAATTTTGAGACACCCTGTATATTTTTTGATTACCGTCACTTGTACGTGACTTGTTATTCGAATCTTTATGCCAGGCCTGCCCACGCACCTCATTCCCCTTGAACGCGCAATAACGTAGTTCAGGGGGGAAGGAGGATCACTGATTGTCGGATTACTTACTGTAATCGATACGCTTTGATGGAATAAGAGGACCGTGAACTTACTAATAACTTGGTGTATGACTGTAAATAATATAAGAAATATTAAAAATTAATTTTAAACAAATTTTTTACACATTAGTTATTCTTTCACAATGCAGTCATTTTGACTGATTTGGGGCAATATAAGTATATACTAAGTGTGTCAGTCTTTTTAGTGTTAAACTGAAAATGAACGGAGAAAAATAATTTCTTACCCCGACGGGATTTGAACCACCCAGGTCCACCGATTGGTAGTCCAACTCCTTAACTGCTTGGACAACCAACGATCTTTTGAATATAGAGATAGACTGCGCCATTTTACGAACGAGTTGAAGACCACGCTGTCGGCGTGGGGCAGAAAAAGTGAGAAAGTATTTAAAAAAAATTTATTTTTATTTAATTTTCATTTTATATCATATCTTTATTGCTATTAATGAATCCGAGTGGAGTCAGGCCCTTTATATTTTTGTTGTCATGATTCCACGATGACAGTCCTCCTAGATAGGCGCCATTTGGTTTTGTTTAAAGATAATATTATGAATTTTAATGGTTTCAAGCATTATTACTTTGTCACAACAAAGCTTTTTTCAAAATGTTCAACTTGAAATATTAACTTTTGCCCAAAAAAAATTATTTTTTTTTATTTTTCTTTTTATTAATATGTTTATTGCTATTAATTGATCCGAGTGGAATATCAAGCCCTTTATATTTTTATTTTCATGATTCCACGATGACAGTCCTCCTAGGTAGGCGCCATCTTGTTTTGTTTATGGATAATATTATGGATTTTAATGGTTTCAAGTATTGTTACTTCGCAGCAACGGAAATTTTTTGAAAATGTTGATCTTCAAAAATTGACTTCTGCCCAGTAAAATCACGTTTCTGGACCACTGTGTAGTGATGGACACACCGGTCGAGTAGGAACGAAAGAACAGGCGCGCGCGGGCGTGTGGTGCTCGCGGATACCCATAACGAAAGCGCGGGGCAATTGTTTCGAATTGGTTCTTCGTTGTCTTTTTCTCGCGGTTCTCGCGCTTGAACCGCAGACGTGATACAAGGTTAGTAACGAGGCAGAAGCAAACGCAGCGATGCACCGAGAGTGTTTAGCTAAAGTTAAACCGTGCGGTCCACCGATCCGAACGCATCGCCGACTACCGTGCGTACTTTTTCGCGAGCGGAGTTCTCGAAAAAAAGTAATTACCAACTTCCATAATGATCGTCTGGGGAGAACTGAAAAATACTGCCCCACCAACTGCACACCGTAGAATTCCCCGTTCGAATCCACCCAAACGTGTAATCATAGCAAAACTAATCCGTTAGACTGATACATACAGATCCTACAATTTTTTTTATGAGTCCTAGTCACTGTTTCTTTGGTCGTATATTTTTTCACAAGCTTCAAAGTTGTTTCTGTTGTTTTACAATTTTTATTATGATCCTCAACAAATACTTCTTGGACCCTATAATAATATATAATATAGATAGAAAAAAATTTTCGGCTCGCCAAAAATCCTTCTGACAATCGTCATTTTAGTAAAAAAAGAACCTATTTTCAAAATTTCATCGAATTCTGAGGTGGACCGTAAACGGAAGTTTCGCTTCGGAAAATGTCGCTTCAAATGACCCAAGGAACCTTCCATTTCCAGGAGTTACACGAATTTTGGGACACCCTGTAGATCTCGATCTCCCATTTTCGAATATATACCATTATAGACGCTAACACTCAATAGTTTTTGAGATATTCATAAACAAAGTTCTTACATTACTGCTTAAATCTGCTATTGTAGAGGAGGTATACAACGAATACTTATTTTAGAGGTATATAACTATTTAATTTCGGCTAATTTATTTATAATTTATTAATACGTTTGTTCATTAACTTGTGTATAAATAAATGTGCAATATCTTATGAACAAGTTAATGTTACACAGCGAATTTATTTATAATTTATTAATCCTTTTGTTTTTCAACTTGTAATAAATGTGCAATCTCATATAGACAAGTCAATGTTACACAGCGAATAAATAATATACATAAATATGAAAAAAAAATTTTTCACCGAACGAGGATCGTACCCTAACCCACCGGGTGGAAGTCTCATTGTATACCACTTAAGAACTTTGTTTATGAACATCTCAAAAACTATTGAGTGTTAGCGTCTATAATGGTATATATTCGTAAATGGGAGACGAGATCTATAAGTATACAGAGTCTCAACTAAATCGGCGTGACAACGTCCTTGCACTCTCCTTGTTAGTTCGTACAATTTTTTCACCATCTACAAAATTGTCTTCATGAATCTTAAATTTTCCCCGCGGACCTCGACAATTGTTTCTAGGGTCTTAAAATGTTTTTGTCGCCGCTACAATTTGTATCGTGAGTTGAAACACGTTTCGGTGTACTTGAAGAGCTGGGTCTGTGTTGTTCATCGAATGGGGGAGTCGTTGGAAATGTCCTGCAGGTTACGTAACCGCTAATGAAGCGTTAACGTAGTTGCAATTCACGAAAGATCAATTGCTAATCCACAAGATGCCCCGCGACCACAGCCGATGGAGAGTGTCGTGCTATTCGAAACGCGCGAGGAATTCTCGAACGCGTTCGACCGTCGATCAGACGGCGTTTGTGAAGCTTATTTCGCCAAAGGGATTTATTCTGCTTTTGTGCAAGTTTAACCTTTTCGTGGTAGCCTGTTTAAGCCGTGTACACCGTTCGAGTAAATTTGCCGCTCGGCACCAAAGCTTTGTCAACTTCTATCTAGTTTCATATAGAAAGTATTATTCTATTAAGCCAACGATTTTCATGAACTGCGCGAGACCATCAAAGAACTGTTTTCACTCGAACTGTTTTTAGACGACGTTCCTGTTTATTCTGCTGAATATTTGCTCCTCTTCCACGGTAACCGGTCCAATATGAATACACCCCGTTCCTATGCAATCTTGAATAGCCCGTGTACTCTCATTGTGTTTTGTGTAACGCGATCTCTGGCCAATAATGGCGTTATTACGATAACAATGATCACAATGAATCTCTAGAACGATTAAGAATGCAAATACCTTGCATATTTGCGTTCGCGTCTTTTGTTCCCTTTTTGATCAGTTGCACAGGCAATGCATTCTCCTCGCCGCGCTTAATGATCTTAATCCGTTCTGCTTATACAGGGTGTCCCAAAATTCGTGTACTTCCCGGAAATGGGAGGTTCCTTGGGTCATTTGAAGCGACATTTTCCTTTACAAAAATGGCGTCGGCGGCTTTGTTTAGGAGTTATTAACGAAAAACACGGACCAATCAGAGCGCGGCTACAGCGGATTGATTCTGGCTCGGCCAATGGCGCCGCCACGATAAGTGGGACCTGTCGCTGAGTCGGACTCAGTTAATTTGCCCTTACCTGTCAAAAATAACGAAAAATACTCAATTTTAAACAACCATAAATTCTGAACCATTCATTCTAGAGGATTGAAATTTCGACTGCATCCGCGCTGGGTACAAATCTGTTGAATTACATACCGAATACATCATAATTCATTGGAAAAGGCCGAAATTTTGAGTCCTTCAAGGAAAAGAGCAGCCTTCTTTAGCAAAAAGACAAAAGATGTAGGAACCTTTACGACAGTCCTTTGCATTTCTTAATTTGCATAAAGATCCATCGCACAACAAAACCGCGGTATGCCTTTTCTACGTGATAGAGCCAGGAACATGAGTGGTTACCCTCGGATTAGGCGGGCGGGGGGGGGGGGGATGAATCAGAGAAAGAGCCTTCCCTCACGCTCCGAGCTGTAAAAGATAAGAACTAGATCCCTATGGGAAGAAAAAAATAAAAAAAGGCCTTTTCTACGTGTGTCGAGTCAAGGTAACACACCATTAGCACAGAGATTGTAATAATTGCTTATGTGTGTTTGGGGGGAAGCGTGTCGACGTGGTTCGATCCCGAAAAGCCATAAGCTGGCTTGGGGGATAGGTACGGTGTCTTTCGTTTCCGGGACGTCCATTATTTTCTCGGGTTCGCGTTTATCAGCGCTGGCCTAGAAATAACGGTGTTGCGCGGCTCTCTTATCCAATTACTAGCTGAAAATCTGCTATCGGAAGTGTTCATCGGTCGCTAATTACCGAGATAATGGGGAACCGAAACGGTTAAAACGTCGCGGCGGCCTCGGGCCAGATCGGGCCGCCCGCCCCCCGCCCTCTCTCGCCAATAAACGGCCTCCTTAACGATCCGACGTCAGATGTCCCGATTTACCGACTACCCGTGGAGACTTGCAGCCGAACTTTGTCGCCAGCGAGCTGGCAAATTCTTAGAGCGTCCTCCAGCACGCGATAAGGTCAGTCGGCGAGCACATATACAGCGAAAATAATTATCGAGTTGGCCCATACTTAATTAAGTTTGCAAGCCCTATCGCGGTATACCTTAGACAAACGAGTTCTGAGATTTTAACACCTCCGATGTTGGATCAGACGTGAGAAACATTCACCGAGTGAATTACAGCCCTTCCTTTATCAGATAAAAGTTCCAAGTGCAAACAGTGGCGGACTAAGCGGCCGCGTGGGGTCCCCGGATACCATAGGGCCCCGAATTTCAAAGAAATTTATTTAATGTGTAACGGTATGAAATTTTTCATTACTTTTCTTTTTTGTTGATAAGTTCAAGAGAGATTTCTTCCAACTTCTATTTCTAACTAGAGTTCGAGGGCCCCGAAATTTTTACCGCTTGGGGCTTCCACTTGACTTGCTCCCGTGACTGGGTCCAAATGTCCAACCAGTGCAATGGTTTTAGTCCTCCACGAAATCTTCTGCGACACCCCTTCAACCCTCGGAAAGATGACTCGTAGAGCCAATAAACCATTCCAATTTAAAACAAAGTTCCAACATAACTAATTTGAATGAAGACTATGGATTAATCTATGCACTCGAGTTAATTTTAATGAGATCATTCAAATTGTCCACCAGAGCAATTGTAAAGAATGTAATCGTTAAGTTGCCGAGAGAGTTCAAAAGAAAGTCGAACGTAGAGAAGGACAGCATGACAGTGGAGTGGGTAGACACTGGACAGCGATCGTCACCCGACTGCGGACAGTAAACGCGACTTTACTGTACACCTAAACGCAGTTTACATTTTTTAAAAATTTCAACAGTTATAGAATAATCAATTACCCGATTGACGATTACACTTAAAAAGGATGTAATCATTAATCTCAATCAACGACTAAAGGATGAGTTTAATTGGTAATTGTAATTAACGATTCAAGCAGAAATTTATTCGTCAATCATTGATTAAATTTGTTGCCGAACTCTGGTTACAAATGCCAAAACATTTGCGTAGCGCTTCGCGCACATGTCGCACACATCATCGAACGAGCTCCCATGCTTCTTCCCGGGCGCGATCGATTGTTCACATTCGTCCCGAGAATGAATCGTCGAGTTCGGTTTCATCAGCACGCGAATCACGTACGGACAGAAAGTTAACTTCCAGGTTAAGTCGTCGGAACGAAGTACCCGAGGAAGTTTCTTCCCTCTGGCTCTCCACACCACGGACACTGCCAGTTCCCTGTTACGGCCGACTCAGAATCCTGTGATTAGTTTTCACCAGTGTAGTCATACCTTTTTTTCCAAGTTTCTCAATCCTTGAGAGGGAAACATTTGACCGCGACTAGGCCAGCAGAATCGCCGGGACAAACGACGATCCGCTGACAGCAGTTCTGCAACGCGAAGAGATCTCGTTCTTTACGCTTGTTATTCGCGCTTACAATTATCCCCTCGCCTGCCGTGATTTGCGTTCTTCCCTTCTCGGACTTGCGGTCGTATCAGCGAGCTCGCCGTTTGCAACTCTAAAGACCCGACGACGGTTCGGTGAACCGAAAAAATATTCAACAGACATTTTCGAAAATCCTTCCGATATATTCCTCTGGGTTCAAAAAATAGACATGTGTCTAATTTAGGAAACACACTTTACTAGAGAAAACTATCTGAATATTAAATGGTACATGTTATACCACATCATCCACCCAAACAATACAGCTCTAGGTGGATCAGCGGTAATAATAAAGGATAATATCAAACACTACGAAGATGTCAATTACGAAACATGCGAAATACAAGCAACAACTATAAAAATCCATACAAAATCTAAAGATTATACAGTTGTTGCAAGCAAAATGTCTACGGGATACGGCTCCTCTGTGCCTTCACCCTCGTAAAAAATGTTTGTGTCATAATATGCTCGCCTCTACACCATGTAAGGTTTGTATACAGGGTGGGGCAATAATTATGTCCGCTTTGAATATTTTCGTTATTTGTAATAATATCAAAAATGCTGTATACAAACCTTAAACGGTGTAGAGAGGAGGCACAGGGGAGATTTCATGGTCACCTTGACTTTTTAAAATGGAAAGACCTACTCTCTGTGTCATGAATCGGTAGACTATCGAATTCTCAGTAAAATTGTATTGACCTCCATTCCTAACCCTAACAGTTAACGAGATATTATCGAAATAATTTTCTTTCTTCTTTGGTTAATATCTCGTTAACTATTAGGTTTAGGACATATAAAGGTCAATACTTTTATACTCAAAATAAGATACTCTATCGATCTGTTGTGTAAAAAATAAAACATTGCATTAAAACACATCGCTGACCTTGAAATTTCATTAAAAAGCATGCCATAACGAATTCTTTTCTCTACCATTATATTTGCCCCCTGCAATAGTGTCACTTTGTCCTCTGAAGTTTTCTGATAGGGCTGTATATACGAAAGATATTTAGGTGTTCCCATTTATGTGAGAGACCCTGTATGCACCCTGTAAAATATTCAGCAAAATTCTTCTAACTGAATAGCGCAGCTTGTCAATGTAATATTACCGATCGTTGCGGAATCACAATATCTCTCATTAGCGGGTGCATCTCGGCGAAACGAGTGCATCGGTGCGGTGGTCGGTTGGAACGTGGCCGGGAAAGAGGAGATCAGTGGTAAAAACGAATCGTGTAGAAGAAGGCGATTGAAAGGCCCGGACGGGAGACCGATGAATGAGCGACTTCAACTCCTTCAAACGACCGGTGAAGGAGAGATCTTCCATCAGACACCGCGTACCGAGAAATCGGAACACGTCCGAGAAGCTTCTCCGCGTCGCGCCGTGGCGCGAGACCAGCAAACTTCGCCCACGGAGTTTATTTCCCAGCGGCGTGTAAATGATCGAAGAACGCGTTCGGGTACGTGGAACAACCGCGCGGGTCATTAGGCGCGAACAATCCTCTTTTTCTTCCGGCTATCTCACTTTGGGTGGATCCTCGTTCAGGAAGACCGTTCCTGGAATCTGCGTGGAAGACATTAACGCCCACGCCATTCACCTAGACGGCTAATCGCCGCTCTCGAACGTGAACGTATTACTCGATTCTATACAACGATTTTTAACGGCTGCTTCCAATCGGATTAAATCGTCAGCTGGCCCGGACAGATTTCGTCGATTTTTGTTGGCGTAGAAATTTAAAAAAATTATTTTACATCCACCATTTGTCATCTCTTCTCGACAATTTTTACCATAAAACCCTTGTAATTCGATGTTTGGTTTATCGGTATTACGTTCGCTACCAGCATCGCACATATGTACAGTGACACGAATTAATATTCGGACGATTAAGGATGTTCTGGAGGTGATTAAAAACGCAACAAAATTTTTGAAGATATATTAAAATTTGAGAAGATATAATTCTTACTAAATTTATGCAATTACCAAAGTTTGGGTTCGATTCACTGCACCGTTTAATATTTATAGCAACTTAAAGTATGCACATTTTAACACGTCTTCTTATAAAAAATTCATAAAATTCCACATCAAATCCTATTTAAAACTTGAAAAATGCAACTGGAAACTCCATTTTTTTGTATATAGTAAAAGTTATGTAATTAATTATGTTAAAAATTTATTAGGATTCACTAAACAGTTAGAGAACAAATAATTATAATCTGCTACAAAACGTCAAAATCGTGTTATCATCTCACTAGCATGGAAACGCGACAACAGTGTACCCCACTGAATATAGTTACTATATCATTTATAATGTAGACGATGATTGCGCGCGACGTTTGAATACTTGTCACTTTCTGTATTTTCCGTAATATTTGAGGTTACCTTTGGTTTTCCACTTTTTAAACCATTTTGCTGTCGAGCAAGCCGCCACAAATAATTTTTCTCTGACATTATTTTACCTTTCCAACGGTAAGTTGTCGCTTCTAAAGTATCAGACATTGTAATTGATTTATATGTATGTGGTTTTGCGATCGAAAAATTATTAATAAATGTAGTATGATTTCGGCGCACAGGTTCGATCAAAATAGAAAATTTTTTAATTTCTAGCAGTCGAATATTTACTAGCATGTATTAGCACATTGTTCTCTAACTGTATTTTACCACGTTTTTATTAGCTCGCTTTCTTGTTTGTCTGTTTGTTCGGATTTTAAACTAACTTCCTGATGACCTAGAGACTCGAAATTGCACACAAGGCTCAGGATGAAAGTCGTGATCAAATCACGATAGTTTCCAAATGTACACAATACTACCAACTCTCAAATACAAAAATACAGCTGGGTACAGTGCAGTACAGTGTTGTCACGGTTTTTGTTATTATCAGAACAAAATTTTACGCAAATTTTACATGTTTATTTTTAATTTATTTAAATATTTATTTTTAACTTTTTACTGCATAATTATATACTATATTGAATATCAGGGTGTACAATTATTCGCAAAGTCACTTACAATTTTTTATAATATGAAGACAATTCGATTAAAAAATAAATATAACGTGAAATTCACTAATTAAACGAAAGCTTTTTAAATTAATCTATTTTTTTAATGCAAAATATACTCGTAAATGGCTTTCATTGCCAATATATCGATGGATTTCGAATTTCTTGTGCTTTTGTCTCCCATTGTACCCCCAGAAGATCCTTAATAAAAGGACGATAACTGTTTTAATATTGTACTATACGGTTTGAAATTTTTTTGGGAAGCTAAGAGCAATTATTAGTTTGTTAGGTTAGTTAGATGCGAGAAGAAATTTTTTCAAGAATTGCAATTCATCCGAATTGTAGAAAATAATACAAAACGTTGTATTTTACAACTTCTTTTAGATCATCTTGCCAGCTAATTCTTTTACATGTTTTGCCCGTATGAAACATTTGTAAACAATAATCTCTATCATTTTCTTTGTAATTCCAACAATTGCAACTTTTCTAAAGAATTCTTTTTCGCATCGTGTAGTAAATGAAGTGTTCCAGCCTTCTATCGAAAATACAAATCGTACGATCTGATATTAAAAAAGTTATCATGCTGTTAAAAGTATCTGAATACAGTGATTCGGATTAATATTCGGACTGTTTAAAAAAGAACGGTAACTTTTTCAACATTGTACTATACGATTTGAACTTTTTTTTAGGAAGCTAGAGCAATTAATCATTACGCTCAAATACTTATGTAGTCATTACTCATTAGTTACGCTCAAGTATTTATTTAGTCATTAATTCATAGTCACTTTCGTAGAGCTTACGAAGTTATCAGTCAATGATCCCATTTGTGACTAGAGTTTGTCCAACTCTGCTTCTGCCACGAATTCTTAGAATCGTTGGTTCATGAATGAAACACGTTTTACTGATTTGAAACGCGAATACATTTTGGATGACGGAACTGAAACTGGATGACGTTCTGTCCGGAGTAAAAAAAAAAATGAGAGAACAGTTGAATAAATCGGTTGGATTCTACGGAATCCTCTAGGCAGCAAGTGAACTTTTCCGTGGGAATAAGTTACCTCGTTCGAGGCGAGCTTTCCGAGCCACGGGCTGTTTAGAATTGTTCCTTTTTTCGGACGGTCGATATTTCGCAGAGCTCGCCGAGACGCGTGTTGTAAATTACAAAGGCGGGCTGGTTGATTTGACAATGCCGCGGTACGTTAACAACGGAGGAATGGTTGATGGCCTCGTAGAGAACCGGCTGGAACTGTCGTGTTGTAATTTCGTGCGCACGGCGCATTCATTAGAGGCAAGGAGTCGCAAAAAAATATTGCGCGCGAGTCTGCGAGATGTCGCGGAGCCTTACGTTGCCATGGAGCCTGGAAGAATACGGAAAATTCAATACAGTATTACTAGCAGTAGTTTTTTTGCAAATATCTCGAACACTAACAAGGAGAGTGCAAAGACGTTGTCACACCGATTTAGTTGAGACTCTATATACTTATAGATCTCGATCTCTCATTTACGAATATACAGGGTGTCCCGAAATTCCCTCGGCATCCGGAAATGGGAGGATGCTGAGATCATTTCAAGCAAGATTTTCCTTTACGAAAATGTCATCTGAGGCTTCGTTAACACGTTCCCTGCCAGACCGTTTTTTGAAGACTCCCCGTTCAAGCCGCGTGGGGCGTATGCGCCCCACGCTTTACATTTGTATTATTTTGTTTCTGGCGTATGCCTTACAATAATTAAAATAGTACAAAAATCATAATTATCAAGGAAAGGTTGTATAGTTTAACATGCACAACACAACAAACCAATAAATTTATTTTTCTAGGAATTAGTTTAACAAATAACTGTCTGAACATTATTATGCCAAGCGAGTGGATAATACCAAATGGCTTGAACGGAAAGTTCAGCGTGGGACGTATACGCTCCACGCGGCAGGGAACGTGTTAAGGAGTTATTATTATTACGTGTTAGGAGCTAATTTATTTATAATTTATTAATACGTTTATTCTTTAACTTGTATATAAATAAATGTGCAATATCTTACGAACAAGTTAATGTTACACAGCGAATTTATTTATAATTTATTAATCCTTTTGTTCTTCAACTTGTAATAAATGTGCAATCTCATATAGACAAGTCAATGTTACACAGTGAATAAATAATATAAATAAATATGAAAAAAAATTTTCACCAAACGAGAATCGAACCCTAGCCCACCGGGTGGAAGTCTCGTTGTATACCACTTAAGAACTTTGTTTATGAATATCTCAAAAACTATTGAGTGTAGCGTCTATAATGGTATTTATTCGTAAATGGGAGATCGAGATCTATAGGTATACAGAGTCTCAACTAAATCGGCGTGACAACGTCCTTGCACTCTCCTTGTAAGACGAAAGTTATTCAGAATGTTGTCCTTGACAACATATGTCAAGGTCAAGGTCATCGGAGCTGCCTTCCCTAAACGTCATAATTATAAAAATAAGAATTATTTTGATTTTTTAAATGTTAAAGTACATTTTTTATTTCGTAATCTTATAGCTGGTGTCAAGACGAATCCACCTCAGTTATCGCTCTGGGATCAAAGATTTTGATAAGTTCATTGAACTGAGATTGAAGATAATGGATGGAATTTTTATTTTTGGTACCCCTACTACCTTAAGACGAATCCAACAACCTACTTAATTATGACCTCGAGCCCATAAATAACGTTACAATATTTTATTCCCGTGTTTCACCGAAATAGCCCACTGCGGTTCGCTCTCCCTTGTTTCTCTACACGATATAGAGACACGTAGGATTCGTTTCTGGATACTCGCGTTCGTCCTTTGCGGTTAACGCGGCTCGTTTATCAAAGCTCTTCGCCCTGTTACGCGAAACAGCAGTGAAATTCATCTCGAGGTACTCCGCCAACTCGTAGATATCGCGAAATTACCTGTTTTCTGTCCAACGCGTTAACGTAAGACGCCGCGCCGATGCTCGAAAGCGTTCCTGCGGTTACGTGGACATTGAATTAGGATCGTGAAAATTATCATTGACTGCGGGGAATTGTTGTTAAACGCCGTAGTCGGGCGAATTAATTTGTTGCTGTTACGTGGTATCATGCTGTTTGGAAATATCACCGCAATAGTTAATTTAAAAACGAGCATTTCAATAGGTATTAATTGGATAACAAGCGGTACTGTTATTACCGATCAATTAAGCCCCTCATTATTGTTTGATCAATGCTAGTTCTGTGGAGCAATAGCAGCCATAGATTTACATTGCTTGGTCAAAATAAGTGGAATCCATTTAATATGATCTCTAGCGTTTTTATTACGCGCTCAAAGAAATGAATGGCATCGAACCCCATCCTTACAGTCTCAATAATCGTGAACTAACTCTCATTAAAATTCGATCAATTTTTCTATAGACGCGACAATGTCTACACGATAGATGCAACCTACAATGCCCCTCTCCCCCAACTTAGTAATCTAATCTCCGCTTGGTATATCACACATTTTGAAAAGCTTTTCTTTTGCTATAAAGTAACAATACGTACTACAGTATATTTTCTATAGACGCGACAATTTCTACACGACAGATGCGACCAAATCCCCCAGAGGCTGTCGCGTCTATAGAAAATATACTGCACTCTGCTTTCTAGCGATTTTTATTTTGCGATCAAGGAGATGAATTGCATCGAATTAGTCTCAGTAATCGTGTACTAAAACCAAAACTCTTTGCGAAAGGGACTCTATTGTAACTGAGAGACTATTCTAAAATGATTTTCACGGCGTTAAACAAACAATTGCGGAACAATGTGCGCTTAAATCGGGTTAAAAACGGGCAGCTCGTTAAACAGGCCATTTTCAAATAGTGTTTTTTTTTCGCCGGCGGCTTTTGCAGCCAGAAAAGTGAGACTTTTTCGTTGCCACCTGGCTGTGAGTAGTGGTGGGCACTTCAAAAACGGCAGAAATACAACGCTGTGCAACCGAGGGGCATAAATATCGTCGAAAACTTACCATTGTGCAACTGGCAAATGAAACACAGCATTTCGTTCCCGAAACTACTATGTTCTATCACAGTTTTATAGAATTATCGGCCGGGCAGTCGGTAAAACTGCCACGAATTTCGTAGAGAACGTTTTTCTACACGGCAGAAATAATTGGAGCGTCCATTAACAAAAAAAATAGTAGAACAGTACCTTCGCCGCTTTTTAAAATCAACGATCTTGCGAACACGCAGTCCGCATTCAAACGATAAATAGACATCCCGCGAAGCTATCTGCGAAGGAAGTTTTAAGTAAATTGGATGATTGCTTTTTGAGATATCATGTCATCCAATTACAAAAATCTCGTTCCTAGGGAAACGCGTTTAAAGTTTCCGCGAAACAGTTTCCAAAGTGCACGGAGAGATAGCTGAGGACCGACGAAGCTGCTAATATTTCGAGTCTATTTACAATACTTTGAAATCAGACGAGCAGCTCCGTGAGAGGCTGAAACGAAAAATGCAGAAATGTAAAAACGTGGTGAAAATGTAGGAGTAAGGGGGTGCAAGCATTTCGTGAAATATCTCGGAAAGTAGAGAGCGTAGGACAGTGAGAATTTTTAAATAATTGCCAGCAATTGTAATGGTGGATTAAATAGCATACGAAACTTTCGAAGTTCAACTGTATCGGGTACGGTCGATCGGTTCCTTCCGTTGGTCATTATCTTCGGGCGCATTTGCGAAGACCGATAGGGGAAAACTTTAATCCCATCCGGTCGCTCGTTATTTAAAGGATCTGCGTCCGCCTTAAAACCTCGCGATTACTCTCCCGTTTTAAAAGTGGGTAGGGCAAAAGGTCTGGTTACTTTTCACGCGGTCGGGCGGCGACGCGACGCGCTTCAAAGGGACAGGCGAACCTGTATTTCACGCGTCGATGGCCCTGGAACGAGAGAGAAAGAGAGAGAGAGGGAGGAGAAGAAGCAGCACGGAAGGAACAATAAATTTTTCAAATTTATTGCAGTGTCGTTCTACGGGGCGAGCTACATTCATCTCCCGGTCCAAGAAGCCAAGGGCGCAACCGATATCAGCTTCCGGTTCCGAACTCATCTCGCGGACGCTATGCTGCTGCTGGCCGCCGGCAAGACGGATTACTGCCTGATCAAACTCGAAGCCGGCAGATTGAAGGTTCGTTTGCCCTTGATGCTTGCTTCTATTAATAGGCTTTCTGTTTTCGGGGCCCGGCTTGGTCGTTAACCAACCGCACGTCACGCGGTGCC
This sequence comes from Lasioglossum vierecki, assembly GCA_028455595.1. Taxonomy (NCBI): domain Eukaryota; kingdom Metazoa; phylum Arthropoda; class Insecta; order Hymenoptera; family Halictidae; genus Lasioglossum; species Lasioglossum vierecki. The sequence goes on along the minus strand of CM052337.1, from coordinate 2,435,805 downwards.
GCATCGTCGCTCCCACAGATCGGAGCGACTGCAACTTCGATCCCGATCCAACGGGATCGATGCAGTCGGTGCATAACGTGTGCTCCGAGCTCCGACAATCTTTTTCACACAGCTTGATGGATTACCGTTAGACTCGTGTACGTGGATCGTGCAAATTTCATCTACGCTTTCGATCGCTACAATTTTTATTCTACCACACCCCTTCGCAGTACAATTTCTACCGTCATTTTCTTCATTATTTTTAGATGTACTTCCGAAAAGCCCATACCTCTGATTTTTTATACTCTAGATTCTTACGTATTTTGACGTGTCGAAACCATGAAAAAACCATAAAAATCAAAGTTTTTTAAATTTATTTTCGTAAATAATGAGAATTTTGAAACCTACTTCAAATACAAGTTGTAGACCTCGTCAAAATACACATTTTATGACGTATAGATTTTTGTCATAAAGATAATACTTTCTGAGAAAAATTATAGGTAATTATTCACTTACGATATGAAAAATATCCATATAGAATAGAACACACACACGGGGTTTTTTAGACTTTTTTAGATTTCATGATATTGTTCTATCAGCTCTGTTTTCGTTTTTTAGAATAAACAGGTTTATTTTTTAATTTATACGAGGTTGTTTAATTTCTTCTACAATAACGGACATTTGCTTAACTTAATGTTTAAGTTCAGTAGTGGATAGAGGATAGAGGACAAGAGGATACATGACAGATGATACAGGATAGAGGATAAAGGATAGAAGAGGATAGAGGAGGATAGAGGAGGATAGAGAAGGATAGAGGATAGATGATAGAGGATAGAGGATAGAGGATACAGAATAACGGATAGAGGATAGAGGATACAGAATAACGGATAGAGGATAGAGAATAACGGATAGAGGATAGAGAATAACGGATAGAGGATAGAAAATAACGGATAGAGGATAGAGGACAAAAGGATACATTACAGATGATAGAGGATAGCGGATAGAGGACAAGAAGATACATGATAGATTATAGAGGACAGAGGACAGAGGTTAAACTGCGAGAATAAAATTGTATCAACTAGAACAGCGAACTTGCCAAGTGGGATGCAAAAGATTTGTTCAGAGCGAAGCGGCCGTTCTCGTTCAGGGCTGCTAACGAAACACGACGAAGAGTGGCCCGAGAAAGTTGCTATTTCAACGTAAGACGAGTTTCCGCGAGGAAGTTGGATTGTGGGGGTCGCATCGGACCGTTCAAGGGTGCAAGATCGAAAGTTTCGAGACCGGAAAGACGTCTTCCTCTCTCTCTCTCTCTCTCTCTCGCGCGTGCGCGGTGGTTGAATATTACCGGGGCCCGTTCATTTTCTACAACAACGGTGCCGCGGAGCGAAACTCATTATTATTGGCTTGACGGTTCGCCGCGGCCGTGGCTCGGTGTTGGACGCGAGAGCTTGTGGATTGGTGATTTACGAGGGAACTTAACACCGCGAGATTGCCTCGCGCTGAATCAAAAGGGTGCCGCTAACCCCCACCGTGAATAAATTTTATGACTGCCTTTCAATGTAATGAAACAAACAGGCCCGAAAGAAGAACGAAACGAACGCCGTTCGCCGTTCCGTATCGCAGGGCCGGCGTGACCTTTCTCGGGACCCGGTTCACAAAATTTTTCCGATACACATTAAAATGCTATACTTAAATTTCACGAAAAGTAATCACTTATTATAGGTACAAAGGATGTTACATATATGTTTTGTAAGATGAATACTATATAATTTTGTCTCGCTCTTTTGCCCTCAATATCTTTGATTACATTATCAAAAGTGTGTGATCGAGTTTACTACTTCGCTTTCTATTGAATGAATATAGCCAGAGATGTAAATCGGTCTTGGCTTATTGATGATCGAGGATAATTTCTTGTTAGTTTCAACCGCTAGAAACTACGTTTTTTCTTGCGCCGGCCCTTCCGTTCCGTACCGTTTCGCACGTTCCTTTCACTGCTATTCTCTCTCTCTCTCTCTCTCTCTCTCTCTCTCTCTCTCTCTCTCTCTCTCTCTGTCTGTCTCTCTCGATAAACTCGATTTTCTCTAGTAAAATGAAACGCATCGATCAACCCCCTCCCCATTCTCCATCCACCATTTCCACATCCCACGGCGGTCCTTCGTCTGGGCAACGGCGCACATAAATAAGATGCTTTTACTTGCGGAGTTTTAATGGCACGAATAAAACGGTGCAACGACGTGACGTTGTTAAAATCAAGACACGGTTTTTATCGAAGTTATAAAACCGTCCCAGCGGAATGTCGTCGTTACACGTGTGCGTGGAATCGTCCCTTTTTCTCTCTCTCTCCGCGGCTTCTCCTTTTTTTACGGCACTCGTTGTCGCGTGCTTTAACCGGCGCTCGCCCGCTCGACCCCCTTTCCACGTATCAAAGCGAGTCTAATTTCTTCGCGAGCGCGGCTCACCACTCGCCGACTACTAGCAGGATCAAGATTCATACGCATCGATAAGTGTTATCATCGATATTCAAACACGGAGAGGGCTGATAAACCGGTCCTCCAGCCATCGAGCTTCGTCGCATTCGAAAGATGCAATGGGATCACTTCAAAATGGTCACTGATTCCTGAAAAGCAAGGGCAATTATTTGCGAAAGGATTACCGTACTCCGTTTTTGACGAAATTCAAATATGTTATAGATTTCGACATTTTGAACAACTTTTTTTGTTTTCCAATATAGGGCTGTCGCTTTAGTTTTCGAGATATTCGCGAAAAACTATTGCTAATACTGTATTGAATTTTCGGTAATTATTGCGAAAGGGTCACTGTACTTCGATATTGATAAAATTTAAATAGGTTATAGATCTCGACAGTTTGAACAACTTTATCCTTTTCCAATATAGGGGTGTCATTTTTAGTCTTCGAGATATTAGCGAAAAACTATTGCTAATGCTGTAGTGAGATTTCTTGATTCTTTTACTTTTCTTGCGTTTTTAATGTCTGACAATTTATTTGTATAAGTGAAATATTTGAAATGCGCTTACTAACATATATATAAAACCATCGTTGAAATCTGTTTTCTGATATCCGACGATTGAAATCTAAAACGTTTTATATTCCTTCGAATTTTCTTACTTTGTCTTTCGAACGCTGTATCACATCACAGAATTATTGAAAATGAATAATATGTTCGATTTGGGAGCTTTGAAGGGTTGTTACTTTATAGGAAACGAAATTTTTTCAATATATTTAAGTTTTCGAAATATATTTAAATTTCGAAAATTGACTTTTGCTCAGTAAAATCGCGTTACTGGATCACTGTGGCAACGTTGACAGGCAGTGGAGTGAATAGGCTGGGCCACGCAGCGTTCACGTAGACAATACGTAGACTTCGAACGTTGTCTGACCAGGGCTGGCTGTTTCTACTTGCTGCACGATGCCGTGCGCTTCACGACAATCCGTTGCGAGTTACGATGATTAGAGCTTCCTCGCCATCAACAATTCCCTTGCAGAGAAATAAAAATTTTATTTATAACGTACCTTTTAATATAATATTTCAATATTAATAACAAAAGAATAGAACTTGATCTCGATTTAATGTCGACTTCATAGTACTTCTACATTTACTGTACTGTTTCCATAACATTTTTCGTCATAGATATGTCTTGATTTTCTTCTTCGTCAATTTTTTTTAACATCGCAGTCGTCTTCTGTAGAATAATCTTTATACAGGGTGTCCCGAAATTCCCTCAGCATCCGGAAATGGAAGGACGCTGAGATCATTTCGAGACATCCTGTATAATCTTGATAATATCTGTCCGGATAACTATATAATAATGTATCTTCATTCAATAATATTTTCGAAATAATAATTTCAATAATATCAAAAACTTCATTAGTTTTTGTAGCAAACGGAAGAAATTTATTAGTAGGTATATAAGCCTTATGCATAAATGTAAAACCGGGTTTTTTTAAAACTAAAAGTGGTTTATCGTTGGCGTTTATTTCCGAACATTTCGGGAGGTTGAAAAATTGAAAGTTTCAAGCCGAACTTTAGACATAGCGGGCACGCACAGCTTTTTCGCTGTAATCCTCTTATATCAAACGCGGGTCGTTTCGACCCAGTTATAACTGTAGCTGCGTTGATTCGTTTCACTCGTTTATTTAAATGATTATGTGCATAGAATTGTACGTTAATGCATGACGCAGTTAAAAGTAGACGTAAATGTTTATGCACCTTTCCTCCTCGAAAATTGGCCTTAATAGAAATTCCACTATTTATGAAAATGCTCCCTTGTCTAACTTACCTTTTTTCACGGAAAGGTTTCGCGGAGAAAATGTGCGCTCGATTTTCTTCCCTGCTTTAAGGCTGTCCCAGTTGTTGTCTTTATTTGACTATCTTGTGTGACGATGAAATTTAGGATTTCACGGTGAGCGAGTCACTTTGTTACACTGTTTCCCAGGAATTTGAATCCGTACATTTCGAATACGAGCAACTGCAATTTACGAATAGAGTTGCTTCGCGTGTTCAAACTGGGGCATGGCGTTGCAGAAGCTAACCGAAACATACAGAGAGCTTAGGGCAACGATGCGTCCGACGAAACCCACAACGACGCCGTAACTTTCGGAAATTTGGTTTCGGTGACGCGAACCTCGAAGATCAAGGTCGGGTAGCCGAACAAATTCTATTTTCAAAAATTTCAAAATCAAATTGGAAGGAGAGAGTACAGTATATTTTGTATAGAACGACAATGTCTAACACGATAGATGCGACCAAGAATATCCTCTCCAACTTAGTTAGTCTGATCTCGGCTCGCTCTTTGGAGATAAAAAATAAAAATAAATTTTTAGAAAATACCACGTTTTTAAAAACGTACTAAAAAGCATAAAATAATCTTTCCTAGTCCCATGCAGATTCCTAACCTCGTACCGACAGTCCTGAAAGTTTGTGATTGTGAATTTTTAATAGCTATGAAAATACTTGTAATATTTAAAGCGAAAAACGTGGGGCGCCAAATGTATCAATTATCTATTGTATGCATATGAATAGACCAAGAATATCCTCTCCAACTTAGTTAGTCTGATCTCGGCTCGCCCTTTGGAGATAAAAAATTAAAAAATTTTTTAGAAAATACCACGTTTTTAAAAACGTACTAAAAAGCATAAAATAATCTTTCCTAGTCCCATACAGATTCCTAACCTCGTACCGACAGTCCTGAAAGTTTGTGATTGTGAATTTTGAATAGCTATGAAAATTTAAATCATTTAAATTAAGATTTAAATCGAAAAATGTGGGGCGTGAGATGCATCAATTATCGATTTTGCATGACAGACAAACATACAAGAAAGCGAGCTAATAAAGAACCGTGGTAAAATACTGTCCGGATACAAAACATGGTTGTTGGACAGTAAAGGGGCGTTTACTGTAAAAACAATTTCAGAAATTTTTCTCATTTCTTTTTTTTAATTCATATTGAACATTTGTATAAACTATACTGTATTTACATTGATTACGATAAAATTTGGCTGTACATTCCGAAAGGCACCGGTGGCCGATCGATATGAAAGGATAAAAGAAGACGAAAAGTTTCAATATTATTTCTTTCAAACGACTCGTGAGCTGAATGTGCGGAATCCTGCCGTTCTGTAATTTCTTCAATCTGAAGATTTTCTGCAGAAACTTCGTTTTCAATAATACTATCGGTAATCGCGAATAAAGGGTCCCACTTCACCGATTTTGATAAAATTTGAATGTGTTGTAAAGCTCAACATTCTGAACAACTTTTTCTTACACGCGCAACCGCCTCTCAGCCTCAGTATTTGAGATATATCCCAAAAACTGCAGTTACTACTACATTGAATTTTGTTTATACATCAAACATTTACTTACAACACTAACTTGTATTTCAATAACAAACAATTGAGCAAACAAATTCAATGGGAACGATGGCTTTGCATAGTTATTCAAATAGAAACTTTAAACTTTACTAAACAATGTAACTTGTACTTAAAATTAAAAAAAAAACATGAAAAGCGAGTACAAATGGCTGAGAGATAGAATCGGTGCCTAATTCTCGTTAATCGATTCAGAACGATTTTTTATGTTTTTTTTTATAAAATAAATAATATTTGCGTATGGAACTAAAGAGCCACAGCTTCACATCCAAAGAGCCGCATGTGGCTCGCGAGCCGCAGGTTGCCGACCCCTGGACTAGACCCTTCCTCGGTTAAACGATTAATAAATCCATGTCTGAGATGAGAACACCACTTTCAAAAACTTTTCTACACCCTGTAAATGTTGGAAAGATTTTGGAAAAAGTGCAGCGTCAATTTGAGCAGACGAGGATCATTTTCACCCGTTCCCCGATGCCTCAATAAAGATCGCCTGCGTATGATATATTTCTGGAAGAGGTCTCAAAAGAGGTAAGTTTCATAAAAATGGACATATGTGGCGAACTCTTCTAAGTTCCCTTCAATTTTGATACGACCGGAGCGCAGCCCGAGCAGTTTCGAAAATAAGATTATGGTAAAATCGGAAAGCAGAGTTAGCCTGACGTGCTCGATCGTCATGCGGGGACCGCGATCGTTTCGGTCGAAACTCGAAATGCGAAAATACAGAGAAAGAGAGAGAGGGAGGGAGTCCGCGAATTGAAACGTGCGGGAACATGTGGGATCGATATTCGACGATTCTCGGTTGCCGCTCGTCTCAAAAATAAAACGCCATCGGGTGGCACAGCGACTCGTTCGGATCGGGTCGGGTCGTTCGGGAGCCGGCCGGGTATTTTTAATTGAATTAAACATGACATGTTCAAATTTAACTTTCGCGGTGGCGTGCGAAATAAAACATTGCAATTTAGTTGGGTGTGCGTGGCCGGCCGATCTCTCCTGATGCTTTTTCATTCGGTCCGCGCGGCCCGCGAAAAATGTATTCCCCGTGTTCATTTACATTGTACATCGGCGGCCGATTGACGCCAGCTTGTCGAACATCCACCGAATTGGTCCGCGTCAACTCATCGCGCGTGTAAAAACGAATAATAGCAGTATCGATTAATTCCACTTAAATGCGCGTCGTTGCGACAATGAACCGAACATCTCTCCATAACCAACAACCCCCGGCGTCCAGCACCGCTTTCTAACGTAGCGCACTAACAATTCACACGGTCAATAATGTTGCGCAAAACGCGTTGTTGTTCCTGAAAAAAAGTCCCTGGTTAACGATTCTTAACGTGTCAGTGTTAAGTTCTCGACAATATCTGATGCTGAAAAATATGGACTACACGACTAATGGACCAACATCAATTACGAAAGAATGAATAGGTTGTGCTCCAGTGAATGAGAATTAACTCGAAACAAACTCATAAGACCATTGGACCAGCTCAAAGTACAAATTTCTAATCGATTATGATAGATTTTCTTGGACGATAACAAGATTTACTTTGAACTATTAAATAAATCAACGTAGTGGCGAATATGTTACAAAAAAGCAGACCGGTGCTGTGTGCATAACGGGGCCCATTCACGATCAAGCATGTTGCGCAACAATACCTATTGCGCAACTTGTTGCGTAAAATCAGCTATTCAGGGAATCTTTCCCCTTGAGAACCCTTGAAAAATTGTGAAAATTGTGTGCCTCTGCAATTCATCAATCACTACCGTTCGCGGTCAATAATGTTGCGCAATAGGTACTATTGTTCCTGAAAAAAGGCCCTGGTTAACGATTCCTCAATTTTCTCGAAAACCGTTTGTTTTACGAGGAAAAGTGATATTACCTAAAAGACGCGGAATGTGAAGATCTACCAATTTTCGTTAACATATTTTTCGATGCAATAAATAGTTTCGAAGATATTTGAGAAAAACAATAATAGGTTAGCACTGTGGACGCTTACCCGTGTGGTGCCATAACTCGCAGAGGCGCGAGTGACTTTCGTTCGCTTTTCCGCTGAGACGGGGAAGAAACAACAAACAACGCCTAAAAAGTCAGCAACGCTGATGAACCGCGCAACAAACACGACAACTTTCCGGTAAGACTAGCCACGAAATCCCCGTTGAAACACTGTGGGATCAACCCCGGCCGCTAAAGCACCTGTTCATTGAACGGCGAAATCCAGATCTCGTTAACCTTTCGCGTCCCGGAAATACTTGAACTCTTAAGTGATCGGGCGGTTTACGACGAGCGATTCCTTTCCTCGGATTTAGTATGTTCACGGAAACGAGTGACACTACTTACGTTTCATTAGTTGCGGACGGAACCGAGCTCTGTTGTTCGAGAAGATCCCGCTCGATCTTCCTCCGGGGCTCCTTCCCCAAATGCTCTACTGGTTTCATGCATTTTTCACCGATCTTGAAAACAGGTAGCACTGTTATTTTCAAATCTGTACAGGATTTCATTTGAATATTATTGTTTATCTTTCCAACATATTAATTTTCCGCTGTTGATTCGATACCAATCGTGGTTGGAACGTGCGGGATACGGGGTCTTATCGATTTCGGTTGAAATGCTTTATAAAAAACATTTGAATATATTAAAATCGTTCGAAACTCGACGTAATTTCTTTGTTTTTGATTTAACGTTTACATACGACTAGATCCCCGCGACTTTGTCCACGTCCAATAACAAATCCTGGTTGATTATACAGGGTGTCCCAAAATTCGTGTACTTCCCGGAAATGGGAGGTTCCTTGGGTCATTTGAAGCGACATTTTCCTTTACAAAAATGACGCCAGCGGTTTTGTTTAGGAGTTATTAACAAAAAACACGGACCAATCAGAGCGCGGCTACAGCGGATTGAATCTGGCTCAGCCAATGGCGCCGCCACGCTAAGCGGGACCTGTCGCTGAGTCGGACTCCGTTCGCTCTAGCCGCGCTCTGATTGATCTGTGTTTTTTGTTAATAACTCCTAAACAAAGCCGCTGGCGTCATTTTTGTAAAGAAAAATGTTGCTTCAAATGACCCAAGAAACCTCCCATTTCCGGGAAGTACACGAATTTTGGGACACCCTGTATATATACATATATATAATACCAGGTTAATTAGATTTCCTATTGCCAAGTTGCACTCAGATTTTTCCTAAAACATACCGTTAAAAAGCTACAGCTGTTTAAAAAGTCGGTAAACCAAACGGTTTGAGAAAAAAGCACACTTTCTGTGTTATGACTCCTAAATTATGCAACCTAGAGCTCGGCGAGCTAAGTCCATGAGTACCTCAACTTGAATATAGGTGGGTTAGGGGATAGGTTAATTTAAGTGATAGTGGATGAAGAGAAGAGGATAGAGGATAGAGGATAGAGGATAGAGGATAGAGGATAGAGGATAGAGGATAGAGGATAGAGAACAGAGGATGGTAGAGAATGACAGAGGATAACAGAGGATGATAGCAGATAGAGGATAGAGGATGATGGAAGATAGAAGACGATAGAGAATGGTAGACAATAGAAAATAGAAAATAGAGGATAGAGGATAGAGGATAGAGGATAGAAGATAAAGGATAGAGGATAGAGGATAGAGGATGATGGAGGATAGAAGACGATAGAAAATAGAGGATAGAGGATAGAGGATAGGGGATAGAGGATAGAGGATAGAGGATCTGGTAGGTAAAGTGTGTGAATATACGTTCGTTTAAAAAATAGTGGATTTTTCTTAGATTCACGGGCGTTCCATCGAAGTTTTAACAAGTCGAACGAGTCTCGCAGATTTCCTGCGAATTTATTATGTCGGTAAACAGATAATTTCTTATTAATCCTTTCGGATTTCGGGTGAGGCGCGTTGCCGCACGGAAGAGTTCCTCGGCTCTGTAACATGGTTGATGTAGGGCGTTATCGCAATTAGTGGTGCTTTCGCGGATATCCTCTTGCGGGCTTTCGGTCCTGGACTCGTCCTCGGAACGTGGTCCCGGTCGTACCGCGATTTTGATCCACAAGTTCGCGCGGCGGATCCGTTCGATCGGAAACGAACTCGCTCGCTCGCGCGATTAACTTATAAAACATCATCTGTCTAGTGGGCCAGAACGAAGACTTAGTTTAGCATGACTGTCGTTCTTTCCGAACCCGCGCACCTTCCGACTCCAACCGTATCGATTCACGTTCGAACGGGTCGATTAACTCCAGCCATTCCCTGCTGTGAAATATCGCGATCTCTCTCTCTTTCTATTTCTCGTGCTCTTCTCTTCTCCTCTCCTCCCTCATTCTCTCTCTCATTCTCTCTCTCTCTCTCTCTCTCTCTCTCTCTCTCTCTCTCTCTCTCTATCTCTTTCTCTTGAATTTCCCACAATGTCCTCTATCCTATACCCCCCGTATCCTCTTTCTTCTCTATCCCCTCTATCCCCTCTATCCCCTCTATATCCCAATTAAAAGAAAGGAACAAAAATCCTACATTTCTTTCTTTACAGATAATCTTTGAGATACTGGGAGATCGAAATCCATTTTTATTTGTCGTGCTGTTACATTGCGATTTGATGCAGTACGTAAAATTAGCGGAGATTGCCTTAGACTAAACTTTTTATTTCCACCCTTCGGATACTTTATGCTGTATAAATCACCTAACTTAACAAAATTTATTATTAACTTAACATTATTTATGACATGATGGAATTTGTTTATTTTTAAGACAATTTGGCTATTAGAACGTCCTGCATCTTTGTAAGCCTTTATTTTTATTTGCTCCTCCACATTTAGTAATCAACTTGATGGTGGATATTTCGACATCATGAAATAAAAGCCAAAGAATTTGATAAAAATTTTAATAAAATTAATTGGCGAAGGCATAATTGAATATAGCTCGATAAAAACAAGATAAATATTTATTGGTATAAAATTCCAATTAAACCAAGGAAGGAAGACTGCTGCATTTCTTTATTCACAAGCTGATACTATGCCTTTAATCTCTCTCTTTCAAATAGTGCTAAAATATTAATCAAATATTATCAGCTAGGTCGACCTAGTGGAGGAGTAAGCGTCGTCCCCTTAAAGGATTAATTACGTCTTGTCTTCGAAAGATTAACTGCGTGATCTTTTACCGGCGGGAAACGAGTCTGGTTGCTCAGCAAAGTCCCCAGTGTTGTTCCAGCGTGTTCGCCTGTCGCTGGTAGATCGATCCTCGCAGTCGATTGCGAGGTGGAAGTATCATGATATGGAAGCAACTCTTAGCCGGCTGGTGTCCCGCGTGCATTAACGAGAACGTTATTAACGAGGAGCGCGCGAGAGCCCGTAGAAACAGGAGACACTCGGAATGAAACTGCTCCGTGGAGCGGGCGAAGAGGAGGGTGTGGGGGTGCATTACGAAGAACAACGATGCGCCAGGGACGGGACGGGGCCCAGAAGGGCCACTTTACTCTTAGGTAATAATCGTCGACGAGCCCTGGTTACAAATTACGATTCTGTGAGAAGAATCCGAGATGCCAGACGAAGAGTGCCAAGAAGAACCCGCGTCCACGGGATACACGCGCCGCGACGCTTCACAACGATTAATGTAACGCCCGGTCATACGCTGCGCCGGCCTCGTTACCGCTAATTCGAATGTATTGTACCAGGTCGCTGTCCCGCTTTAATCTCACCAGTTTATCTCGCGATGTATGGGCGATACAGAAAAATCGTCCCACCCGACGGATGCATTCCGGAGACAATAAGTGTCCACTTCGCTATCACGGACGAGTTAACTCGCGGCTATCGTGAAAACGGTATTGCGTCGTGCGTTTTGTTTCGGCAACAACCGATGTCGATGAAATTTTTAGATGGTTTATAACTAACATACATCTATGAAACGCATTTTTTTAAATATTCTCATTATGGGCTCTCATGAAAAAATTATAAATGTTGTCTCCTTTACTTTCTCCTGTAATTCTTAGCAATTGCAATCTTTCTCGAAATCTTTTTCGCTAGTCATGTGGTAGATCAATTCTTTTAATTGCTCAAAAAAACTCGGGTGGTTTGGTCTGATCATAAAAAAGTTATACTGTTTTTACAGAACGTTCTTAATTAATTGTTAATAACGATAATTGACTAGAAGCAGCTGGTTGGAACATTGCACAATTATTTGCTTCGGAAAAGTAAAATTTTTTGATACAATATTTTTAATTTGTTTATTAGCAGAACCTGCTGGTATTTTTTCCTCTGTCCAGTCCCAGCAGTGAAAGCAAAGCTAGCTGCCATGTTACTCGATATCTTCCAGCAAGCTGAATTATCGCGCAATTCGATTTTCGATTCGCACAAATACGGTTGTACATTGTTATTGATCGTCTAGGAGCCGTTTATTGAATCGCCTGGGGGGGGACGCCAATAATATCGTACAATATGATTCCATAACATTATCGAACGTCTGGTGGAGGCCTTAATACTTGTTCTTTCTTACGTAAATCGACCGGAGTAATACGAAAATTCGTCTCGCTGCGGATCGAGCCCTCCTCTCTCCGCCTGTAAAAATTGCTTCTCCTCATTTCGTCCTACATCGGAAATATATTTGTTATTGACAGAGCGGCGGAGTCGAGGAAATATGATTTAGCCGGGAATCGAACGCGAAATATGTATTTTGCATCGATGAATACAAGTTGGAACGTCATTTGGCAGCTTTAAACCTTTCGCGGTTCTGATTTATGTTCGCGGGGGTGGCTTTTTTGGTAATTATTGCGAAAGGATCGCCGTACTCCGATTTTGATGAAATTTAAATATGTTATAGAGTTTGACATTCTGAACAACTTTTTCCTTTCCCAATATGGGGGCGGGGGTGGTCGTTTTTAGTTTCCGAGATATTCGCGAAAAACTATTGCTAATATTGTATTGAATTTTTGATAATTATTCGCGAAACGGTTACTGTACTCCGATTTTAATGAAATTTAAATATGTTATAGAGGGTGACATTCTGAACAACTTTTTCCTTTCCCAATATGGGGGCGGGGGTGGTCGTTTTTAGTTTTCGAGATATTCGCGAAAAACTATTACTAATACTGTATTGAATTTTTGATAATTATTTGCGAAACGGTTACTGTACTCCGATTTTGACGAAATTTAAATATGTTATAAATTTCGACATTTTTAATAACTTTTTCCTTTTCCAATATAGGGGGGTCGCTTTTGCTTTTCGAGATATTCGCAAAGAAACTACAAATATTGTTTTGAATTTTCCATATCCTTGCACGCTCCATGTCAACATATTCGCAATAGTTTTGTGCAAATATTCTGCAAACTAAAAGCGACCGCCCTATATTAAAACAGGAAAAAGTTGTTCGAAATGTCGAAATCTATAGCATATTTTTTCATCAAAATCGAAGTACGGCGACCCTTTCGCCATGATTACCCTTTTTCGTTGAGTTTCTCAGCGGTTACGGTGTTCTCCCTCGACTGCGTCCTCCCATCCATTAAATATGAAAAAATGTGACAAAGGAAAGCCGTAGATTGGAACCTAAAGCGGCCGGGACCTTTATGCAAATTAGTAGAATACAGTAAAACGGTCGGGCTAACGAACATTAATATTATTTCTCCCTCATTTCAGCCATAAGGACTCTTTTAGCCCGGTGAAATAAATTTTGTCCATTATTCCGGGGCCGCGTAAAATAATCTCGCGAAAACGGAAATTCGCATAAAAATCCGCAGATTAGTTGTGACTTTAAATAACAAAAGAGCTGTGCACAAGAACAATTTGGCTGTCTCCTGTGAAACACGAGACCCGTGGTCATTATAGGACATACATGACACTCGTAGTAAATGCATTAAATTATACGCAGTGCGTTAATAGTGTTCACCGGCACGTAAACGCGCTGTCCTGTTTCAATCACATTGAAACACATTCTTTTTTATAAATCCGAGCGTAATTGGCCCGGATTAACGTTCTGTCCAACAGTACTTCAACTCTTCAGTGGTCGACGCAGAGTGTGCGTTAGTCCATGACTTTTTAAATGAACAATCATATGGTTATACTTGTTGTTAATAATGTATTAATGTGCGTAATGTTGCGCGACTTGAATCGTACCGATAAAAATACGGCATTAAGAATTGCGTTCTCATTTCTTGGTACGAAATTCAAGGTTTTCAGTAGTCGAAAACGCTAAATGAAAGATCAATCTAGAGCGCTGTCGCATAGTGCAGTACTTTGATAGGAATTTGGAACAAAAATAAAAATATCCGTATAGCGTAATTATTGGTAATTATTGCGAAAGGGTTACTCTACTCCGATTTCGATGAAATTTAAATATGTTATGCAGCAACACGAATTGAACAACTTTTTCCTTTTCCAATATAGGGGGGTCGCTTTTAGTTCTCGAGATATTCGCGAAAACCTATTGATAATATCGCAATGAATTTTCGGTAATTATTGCGAAAGGATTACTCTACTCCGATTTCGATGAAATTCAAATATGTTATAGATCCCGACATTTTGAACAACTTTTTCCTTTTCCATTGTAGGCGGGTCCCTGTTGCTTTTCGAGATATTCGTAAAAAACTATTGCTAATACTGTATTGAATTTTCCGTATTCTTACACGCTCCGTGACAACGTAAGGCGCGGCGTCTGTTATTTTTTTTATTGCGTTGTCATCAGAAGATTCGCGCTGCCAAAAAATAAAAAAGCCTAATAATTTGACAAAAATTTGAATAAAATTAAATATGAAAAGCGTAATTACATATAGCGCAAACAAGCTTTAAAATCACGTATATAAAATTGCTTTAAAATGACGTACGTGTAACTCGTTCAATTAAGGTAAATATTTATTAATATAAAATTGCAATTAAAACGAAGGAACAAAAACCCTGCATTTCTTTCTTTACAACCTAATAGTGATTATACAAAAATCGACTTTTTAAAAAACCGATTTGTTTTACTACATGATGTACAGAGTGGGCCATTTACCTAAAGACATTGAAATATTTCGAGAAGAATGCATCGGATGAAAACAAATGGCTAATAAAAATATTTCATCGCGAATGGGTCATTCAATGATACAAAACTTAAATGAGAACCCCATTGCAAATTTGGATTCTCCAAAAAAAAGTACACAAATTTGACCTAGGAGTTTTTGCATTTTGGTTCACAGGTGGCGCTGTAACGAACAATAATCAAAAATGGATAAAAAATCGTTGAAAATTGAGGATATCACGTGAAATACACATCAGATCAGAAAAATAAAAGTAGACGTATTTGATATTTCTAAAAATGCTATTTTAATAACTCCATAATTGACCCCCACCTCCACCTCCTGAGGATGGGAATGGGAATCATTCGAAAATCTTGTATAATTTCTTTCACAGATGTCGCTGCAAAAGAAAGCAGTTGGAAAAATATATTGGTTTGTTTATCAATAGATTAAAAACTCCATTTAGTGTTACCCAGAAACAACGACATGGATGAAGTATTTTTCTGTCCACTATGGGGTGCTTTTTTAATGTGACGTCTACTTTTATTTTTCTGATCTGATGTGTATTTCTCGAGATATTCCCAATTTTCAACGATTTTTGTCCATTACAGCGGCACCTGTGAACCCAAATGCAAAAACTCCTAGATCAATTTTGTGTATTTTTTCTGGAGAATCCAAATCTGCAATAAACAATGGGGGTTCCCTTTAAGTTTTTTATCTTCCGGGTGTCGAGTTTGGTATCATTGGATGTCCCCCTTCGCAACGTACAACTTTCATTACCCACTTGTTTTCATCCGACGCATAGTTCTCGAGATATTTCAATGTCTTCAGATAAAGGGCCTACCCTGTATAAGTGTTATGTATAAATTTAAAATCGGTTTTCAAAACCGACAGACCCTAGTTTCCATAAGCGCGAGGGTTCAAGGTGATCGAAAATGGCGAATACTCGGCGGAAGGAAATGCGTTTCATTCTTCCGGGGGGTGGGGGGTGGGAAAGTTGGACTGCTCGGGAAGAGGTATCGACGGGATTTGTACACCTAATAGAAATTCGGTCGTAATCTCTTGGAACTCGGCGAGAGTGGCGGCATCGCTTGATAATTCGCCGGCTGGTGCGGCTGGCGCGGCTGGTTCGGCGCAGCCGAGCGGGCGAACTTCGGGGTCCTTTTCGTTTGAGCCCCGAGACGGTAACTCTCGTAATCCGGTGCCCTGATGCAACGCTCAAATACCGTCTAAGTGCATTAGGAGAGGGACGCAGGGAGAAAAGCGAAAGAGAGAGAGGGTGTGCGAGCCAAGGGTTTGAAAGGAGAAGAAAATGCCATTTCGGCGCGCGAATCCGGCGTGAAAACCGCGCGAATCTAATTTCACGATGGGCTAAGTCCGCGAAGATTCGGATCGGGACAGAGAAGGCGACGAGTGGTGCCGGTGTCGGGGCTTAATTAAATTTGTTAAGACGATCGTTAAAGAGGATGAGAACCGGATAAACGGCGCCCAGCAAAAAGTGCAACGGAGGTTCGTCAGGCTCGTCTCCCGCTTCCGAGCTGTTCAGTTCTTCGCAAAGGCTTCTCGCCGACTTTACGGTTTTTTTCGACGGTCGAATATTCGTCTTCCTATCCACGTTCTTCAAGCCCCTATCAGTTCTTTAAGCCCCTTTGAATGTGCACGCATTTTTGGGACTATTGATCCCTTGAGCTTCAATTTATTTCACCGGTCCGATGATTGGAACTTCTCGATTAGAATTTCAGTTAGGCAGGCCGTTAGGTCCGCATTAACCCAATTTGGTGGTTGGACCCTAATGGGGCAGCCCCATTCAGCAGGCATGCGGAATGTAACGCGGAATATCCACGACAGCCTAATTGGGAAAGACGAATGAGGCCCGCATACACTCATGCAAGGCCCCTCCCAGATAACACTCGGATGTCCGATAGATGTCCAAAGCGTCCGTATCGGACCTCTTATGTCCCAGGGATGTCCGAATCATGTTCGTATGTGAAATATGCCCGAGATTCGTCCCAGAAAAAAAATGTCCGAAATTTAAGTCCATCGGACATCCTAGGGACGTACGCAATGGACGTCGGCAGTATGGACATAAACTGGGCATAAAACGAACATCCGACGGATGTACGGTGCTACTTGGGCTGGACCCAATTGTTTCCGCATTTAACCCACATTCATGTTCAAACATGCCTAACTGAAATTCTAGTCAGGTTCTTTGCAGGTCCTAATTTAATGGAAGAAGAATATGCCCGACTAGAATTTCAGTTAGGCATGCCTAAACACGAATGTGGGCCTAATGCGAAAAGAATGGTGTACGCCTACGTTAGGCATTCTTAACAGTTACCACACATGAGTATACAAAGTATTAATAAATAGTGATACAAGTATTAACACAAGGCTAAAAAGCAGAAAATAATTATTTAAATAAAAATAAATTTTTAAAAATACCACGTTTTTAAAAACGGACTAAAAAGTATAAAATAATTTTTCCTAGTCCCATACAGATTCCTAACCTCGTACAGATAGTCCTGAAAATTTGTGATTGTTTAAAATATGTAAATGTAAATGTAAAGTTTTTAATAGATATGAAAATACTTGTAATATTTAAAGCGAAAAACGTGGAGTGCATGCAATAGATAATTGATACATTTGGCGCCCCACGCTTTTCGCTTTAAGTATTACAAGTATTTTCATAGCTATTAAAAATTTACAATCACAAATTTTCAGGACTGCCTGTACGAGGTTAGGAATCTGTATGGGACTAGGAAAAATTATTTTATACTTTGTAGTCCGTTTTTAAAAACGTAGTATTTTTTAAATTTTATTTTTATTTAAATAATTTTAAAATAGAGAAAGCGTGTTTTTTATTTGTGGATATTGCTAAATAAAAACCTTTAGAAAAACCTAATGTGGCCCTAACACAGGTTTCCTAATGCGGGTCTCATACGGCTTTCCCAATTAGGCAGTCGTTGATATTCCGCGTTACATTACGCATGCCTGCTGAATGGGGCTGCCCCATTAGGGCCTAACATCAAATTAGGCTAGCCTAATGCGGATCTAACGGCCAGCCTAGCTGAACTTCTACTCGGGTACATAATGTACCTATTGTGTGTGTTTTTTTTTTGTAGACAATTTTATATATTTTTATTTTATACAGGGTGAGGTACCTGAAACAGGCTACCTGACTAATACGGCTGCTATTGGTGTTTGGGAAAAAAACGTATCAGATGGAACTTGCTTGATTTCGAAACTGAAGATCACTTTCAGTTTTTTTTTTAAATAGAATGCCCAATATTTTTGTTCGAGGTCGAACGAACCACAAAAAATTCTACGTAAAAAGTATTAACATTCATCATAAATCTAATAGTTAATAAGGTATTCTGGAAATCATTTGAAAATTATAATGTAAAAATTATCGCTTTCTATTGGAAAATATTTCGAACTGCTGGTTTTTTGTTATTCTATGGCTCATCAGGCCAAAAAATTTTACTATCTAGCCCTTTCCAAAAAAAGTTTGCCGAACTCTGCTCTAGCTTATTGGGAAGTGGTTTAAAATTCCATTACAAGATTCGACGCAGCAACAAACAACACGACAAGTTAATATAAGAGAGCGTGGTAACGTAGTAAAAAGATAGTATTTTACGGTCCGCAGATCCAGTGCGTTCTCCAAACCGATAGGTATAAAAAAAATCACATTTAGCGGTGCATAGATCCGTTGTGTCAACGGGAAAATCCTCACGAGGCTGCAGGAGTTTACAGAGCTAGGTCGGAGCCACCGTTCGTTCCTGTGAAACAAAAATTATTATATGTTTGTTTTCGCCTTCTTTCAACGGAGGCGTGACAAGCTCGTTCATTCGGCCGGCCCATTACAACGTGCCGCTTTATCATCGAAAAAATGCTCGTCGACGCGGTGCCGGCGTGAAACACACCGTATCCGTCTCTCGCCGGGGGAGGGGAAAAAATGAGAGGTCGGACGCGTTTTTCGCCAGTGTAACCGAACCAGTCGAATATTCGATCATTGCTCGCTTTCCAATCACCGGTGCATCGATAATGCACCGACGCGACCCACTCCTCCTTCCCCGCAACCGCCCCCCCCCCCGCCACTCTACCCTCTCTCTCGCTCTCGACCTTCGAAACGTATAGATTCGCGTTTACACTCGGCAAAGTGTCGTGTCTCCCGCGCTTATACATATTAATGGGCTTCTGCATAGTCATCGGACATCACGCTACTACTACCCCCGGCTGAACTTGCGACTGGCAAAAGCTCGAGCCTTTATTACAGGAGAGCGGATCGATCGCGCGACGTGCGGGGGTTGAACGGACCCAAACTTTCAACACACTCGCACAGGTACACAAGAAGATGATATACTATGAGGGATATACTACCGCACATATGCTATGAGGTTTCTTTTTATTTTATTTTACCTCGCTTTTCTACAGCTTTATTAAGAAGAGTTCGCGAAATCACCTATGCTAAAAAGGTTACATTCGTTTCGCTGCATCAAACTGTAGAATCTCAGGAAAAATGAGGGGACCCGCCGGCCGCGCCACGGGAAATGAACCCGGGCCTCACTGGTAATAACCGATCAACTAACGCGCTCACACACGGAATGTGACATATTTGATGTGGGGGTCCTGATCTCAAAATATGAGATTCGAATATGGCGCGCGTTATTTTGTTTCTGGTAGAACCGTCGTCTGTCGGAAGTTGTCGGCTTTTGTCACTAGTTGTACGCGGGAGTTGTCCTTCGTCGCGTTGCGTCGCGTAGCACAGTCTTTCATAGTCTTTAGTCATCTCTTCTTGTCTCGCCATGTTGTGTTCGAAAGAAAATCAAGCGTTTTAAGAGGCAAGGGGCACCACGTGACATTCCTATTCTATGGCATTTGTCCGTATTACCAACGTCTGCGCGAAGAAAGTTTTTTTGTGGTAACACTGATAAACATACATATGTATCAGTCTAACGCTTCAATTTTGCTATGATTCCTCGTTTTTCCCTTTTTTTTATTAATTTCTTTATTAAAAGACATTATTCAAGCCCCATATATTTTTGTTGTTGCGATTTCACGTTGACATGTCCTGACTAGGCGCCATCTGGTCTAACTAGCTGAACTAAAATTGGCTCTAGACTAGCTTTAGACTCTGGCATCATGAATGGAATATGGGGAAATTGAATGCAATCAGGGGCTGTCGCTATTTTTACCTTATACGAGCATATTTTGAGCTGCACAAGGGTTCATTTAATAGAGGAAGGTTAACTGCACTACGCTGCGCCCCATCATATCAGTCAAAAATGTCTATTTGTGATAGAAAAATACATCGGAATCTGCTGGTGTTTTTCTCGATGTTTGCTCTACTTTGGGCTTATTATTCTGTCACAAGTGCGATGCATGATTTAGAAATATTATCTTTGTTTTGTTACATTATCATTATTATTAATCTGTAGCAATGAGTCTACAGACAATGAGTTTAGTTTTTTTGTTTCTACCAATCGACTAAGTATCAAATAAATACAGTATTTTATCCATAAATGTACCAAAAGTATGATCTGTAAATGTCCTAGATCCTTTGAGGGGCCTCGAAACTCGAGAGGCATCAGTCGCCGAAAAGTATGATATCATGCGGCTCGGGTATATTTGTGAGATCGCCTAATCCGAATTTCTAACTTCTTTATTTTTCATTATTCTTTTATGGAACTTTTACCAAAACATCCGTGGCATTTTTCTAATGCAAAATGATACGAAATGTGATATAATTCCGATGACATTTACTTGTGTAATAGACAATTAAAGTTTCGGGCGCAAGGAAGGAGAGAGAGAGAGTCGCCGCGCGGCGGTGAGCCTTTGAAATGTGCCGGCGACTGCGACTCTCTTCGTCTCTTTCTTTCCCATACGCTATCCTTCCTCGCGTTCGAAACTTTAATTGTCTATTACCAAAATAAATATCATCGGAATTATATCATATTTGGTATCATTTTGTATTAGAAAAATGCCACGAATATGGTCATCGAATTCCCATAAAAAAATAATGAAGTTAAAAATTTGGATTAGCTATGTTTACATTTCTTGACGACCGAGGCCTCTCGAGCTCTGCTGTCCTTCGAATACTGTCCCTGGCGCATAAATGCGCATCAATGACTTATATGGATAAAGTACGGTATTACTTTTCTTAACCTTTACCAACGACACTCCATTATTTTCGAACATAACCTCATCATATACAGAGAGAGAGAGAGAGAGAGAGAGAGAGAGAGAGATCTACGTGTGGTTGTAGTAACGTTGTGGTGGGGCGGCAATCGGGGGCACCGTAATTTCAACCCCGTCTCCGCGAACGATCGACTTTTCATTATGATACGACCACCTTGGTCGTCGATAGTCGTCCTCGATCGTCTATACGAGATCAAGCGGGGGGCGAACGGAGGCAAACTACACGAAGACATCGTGCTATAAGTCTCCGGCGGGGCTCGATTTAGGTCGCGATTAAAGACTCTTTATCAGGAGGCCGAGGCTCACAGTTCCTTCCCCCTGGCAAAGCGTGTCGCGCGCTATAACCCCAACTAACTCGATAATGCATTACTCGGAAGCCCGCCCTCCGAGACGGCCTTAGAAACCGTCTACAGCCCTGGTCCGAGGCGGGTCAAAGACCCGACAAAGAGAATAAAAAAAAACCGCTGTGGAAAGTATAATCCCCAGTACCGTTTGCGGCGACCCGGACCCGATTCGTCGCGAAACACTCCGCGGATTAATAAAATGCACCCGGCTACTTTTCTCTCTGACAACTGTTTCATTTTAACGGCGGCCCGGGGATTAGCCTGACCCAGGCCCGACGCTTTCTTTAAGCTGGAAAACCGGCGGACCTTCCCACCGCCACGATTAAACCGGCGAAATGACGCTTAAACGGATGCTAATCTTTCTTCCGATTCACTCGGCGACTCTTGGAACCTTTACCACTTGCAGCTGCGATCTTACTTCGAGGGTGATTAGGACTCCTTTGTGACTTATTGACAAGAACAGAAGTAGAAGAGGTTCGCGGCAGTGATGCCGTCCCGTCCTACCGTGCTACTAATCCTTGCCCCCACTGTGACCTACTGTTACCCCTACTCTCCTTCTCCAACGCGCTCGCGCGCTACATACACTGGCGTACCTTTACTATGTAGTAGAAGTACGGTGGAGCGTGCAGCGCGCGAGCGCACATTGGTCCCGGAGCCCGCTTTTTGTGGCCAAAATTCAATTTTTCGATTTTTAAATTTCAACAAAATTTTTTTCCCTCATAATAAGAACACTTTAAAACCTCGAAATTCTAAATATTAGGTCTTTCGGATAGAGTTCCGAGCAGATATAGCGTTTGAAGTTCACAATTATGAAATTGGAGGAACAACTAAATAGTTGAATTATTCTTTACACACTGCTAAAATGAACATTTGTACTATATTTTCGTATGTGTGAGCAGGTATATTTCAATTATTTAATGGTAATATAAGCTTGCTTCAATCAATATACGAAGGACATAAAGTTAAGTGCACACAATGTAAACTTTAGGTAGAGTTTTAAAAAAATGTTGAAAAATGTTAGCATTCAAACTTGATTTTTCTGAAAGTTTAGGCCTTCAACATATACACATATAAATTTCAGCTGCACCTTCCTACGCTTTATAATTCTACGCGTATTTTAATAAGCAGACGTTGCGCGCGAAGTACGCTACCAAACATCTTTCATTGCCATTGGTTTAGAAAGTAACGGCCAAGTATGAATAATTTGGCCTTCCATGTAACTCTTTAAAAATTAAATAGCGTTCTTTTAAACTAATTTTTACAAACGCTTTTTTCAGTATTGTAAGAGGTATTTGTGAGCTAACGAACTTGGCCGTATTTTGTTTGATCTCACAACTTTTTACGGCCTTAGAGAACTTGGCTCCTGTTTACAGGATGTTTTTCTTGGGATTTCATCTATTTTTGTTTAAATATTCAAAAGACTACATACGTCATGTGGTTCAGCATACACTATGTGCTTCGGATACGGCCTTCTGAAAATTTCGTTATTTTCGCGGTAGGAAGCACCGTTCCCGAGATACAGCCATTTTTGAAGACTAGCTCGGCTGACCATCCCCATCACTTAAGTTACGCTTTTTTTAAGGTGTAAAATTTCAAAGTTCATTATTTCAAACTTTGGTTTTACAAGTTCTAATTTGTACAAGAGTCCATGGTTAAATTCAATTTAAAAAGAAAAAATTTTTTTTTAAAATAAAAAAAAGTAAAATTTCAAACTTTGATAATTATTCCTTTGGTTGTGTGTTATGGTGGACCTATGTTCCAAATTTCAAGCTTCTAGGTCAATGGGAAGTACCCAAAAGGTTTTGATGATCTGTCAGTCAGTCAGTCAGTCAGTGACAAATTTAGCACTTTTTGTGGTCCTATATCTCGGAACCTACTAATGTTGGAAGATTAATGTTTTGCCAATATTGAGACATGATAGCACTTAACAATTGTACGAAATTACATCTCTCCATCTGCCTCCAGTTCCGAGTTGCAAGCCTCTAAAAAACGGCCAAGTTGTTTCGTGTAAAAGGAGTTAGTGCGAGAACTTGGCTGGTGCACTACCGTGCACCTAGATCTAGCTGAAGAAGGTGAAAGTTTCGAGGCCATTCTAATGACCGCCTAATAACACAGATAGGGACTCGGTCACTGCAAAGGGGTGTAGGGATTATACCTTAGGCTGGATACCTTTCGGCGAGTCCTCTTTTTGGTCGTGCCCGGAGAAGTTTACTTGAATCCGATTACCTTCTCCAGCTGGCTGACTAAGCGACTGATAAACGAGCAATCGATGACAGAGAGATCGATATTCGACGGCGGCGTTTCGGGGGTGTCTTCTCGGCCGAGAAGCTAGACGCGTAGAAAACCGAGGCGTTGAATCGTCGAGTGACTCGGTCTATCTCTCTGCCCCCGATTTCTCTTGCTCTCTCTCTCGATCCGGGGTCGCTGAAAAATGCAGAGAAATATCGTATGAACGAGCCGCAAAGCCCGAATCTTTTCATGGAAACGGTCCCGCCAGCCGATAAGGATGCACTCGGAATTTCACACCGGCCGCGTGGAAAATATCTCTCCATTGAAACCGCTGTCTCCAGCGTCGCGTCGGTCAAAGAATAATTACTTCTCGGAAAAAGAGAGCTCCGTTAGAGGGGAAGAGAGAGGATTGGTAGCGCGTCGGTCCACGATTCGAAAAGTGTTATCGGCCGCCTTCAAAGCCCGAGCGTTCTCGAACTATTTGCCTACTCTCGGATGATTCAGAGAGCACCGATCTCCCCCCTCTCTCTCTCTCTCGCTCTCTTTAATCTCTACTCTACAGTGTGTCCCACCCGATTTCGACATTCTTGATTTTCTCGCCATTGTTACTCGTAGCAAAAAATGTTTTACGCTTGAATGATATCGAGTGGAGCATATTCCGATGTTATTTGTTTTTTCGCGAGTGGACGCGTAAAGGTTATATAAAGGTCAACTTTATTGTTTTTTTTTAAATAACAGGCTGTCCCAGTTTTTTCCGGCCAAACTTTGCCAGTGGGTTCTACACGCGAAAGCAAGAAAAAAATGTATGAAAATTTGCTCTTAACGCTCATCCAACTACGTGGTAAGCGGGTACCTATTTCAAATTCATTCGCATAATATTCAATATTTTTCAATTGATATGTCCTTCATCTTTTATGACATCTCAAATCTACTTTAGATGAATTAATATGCTTGGAATTAAACAAAAATTTTATATATAACATTGCACAAAAAAAACTCCTAAACCTTTTTTTCGCATTCGCTATGATGAGGGTACCCGGGTACCACAAGGCTCAAGTAGATAAATTAGATCCTTTACAATTGCGATTTATAGTACAACTATTGCGGAAAAGCTCGATAGTAGCGAAGACGTGTCATAAAAAATCTCCAGGTCATGCGGGGTCAGCTATCAGGTATATGCATCAACCTGAGGTAGATGGACCCGACACGGACCAAGAGTCCTCGCTGGGGCCTGGTAGCGACGATGATGCTACAACAGTATGCAGCAACCTATATGAGTACCTGGGTACCTCTTTATGCAGAATCGTATAAAAAATTACCCGTGTGGATGAGGGTTAAATGTTTTATTAAGGAGAGTTCTAACTAATAATACAAAACATTTAAGAGCATATGTTCGTGTAACATTTTTTTCTTGTTTTTGCGTGTAGAACACTCCGGCCAAGTTTGGTCGGAAAACACTGGGACGACCACAACTAAAACATTTTGTTTGCTACGAGTAACAATAGCGAGAAAATCAAGATGTTGAAATCGGGTGCTACACCCTGTATATCAAGGTTGTTTGTTTTGTTCTCTCTTCTCATCGATTTCTCGTTCTGTCGGCTGTCCGCAGGTCCACATTAATCTGGGAGCCGGGGAGAGCGAGATGGCCAGCGCCCGAGGACTCACCCTGAACGACCTGAGCTGGCACGAGGTCAACCTAACCAGAAGGGAGGCGAACATCACGCTGAGGATCGACGTGATACACATAACCAGGTCCCTGCTGCCGGGACGGTTCTTCGAGCTAAACATACACTACGGCGTCTTCATCGGGGGACAGGGTGACTTCAACGAGCTATTTCTAGGTAAGATGACCCCCTCTGCCATGCCGAGCCTTCTGACTCACTCGGATAAATCGTCACGCCACGTGACCGCGTGTTGCTAGCTAACGAAAAACACGTGCGACAAAGCCTCGCACGCTTCACACTCCGTGTTCAAGAAAATTGGGAAAACGTCAATGGTAAATTCTAAAATTGTTTTTCTCGAATATCTTCGAAACTATTTGTCGCATCGAAAAATGTGTTAGAGGAAATCTGTAGATTTTCAGATTCCACGTCTTTTAGGTCATATCACTTTTCCTCGTGAAACAAACGGTTTTCGAGAAAATTGAGGAATCGTTAACCACGGATTTTTTTCAGAAACAACAGTGCCTATTGCGCAACATTATTGACCGCGAACGGTAGTGATTGACGAATTGCGGAGACACATAATTTTCACAATTTTTCAAGGGAAAATAATCCCTGAATAGTTGATTTTACGCAACAAGTTGCGCAATAGGCACTGTTGCGCAACATGCTTGATCGTGAATGGGCCCCGTTATGCACAGAGCATCGGTCTGCTTTTTTGTAACCTATTCGCCACTACGTTGATTTATTTAATAGTTCAAGGTAAATCTTGTTATCGTCCAACAAAATCTATCGTAATCGATTAGCAATTTGTATTTCGAGCTGGTCTAATGGTCTTATGAGTTTGTTTCGAGTTGATTCTCATTCACTGGAGCAACCTATTCGTTCGTAATTGATGTTCATCCATTAGTCGTGTAGTCCATATTTTCCAGCATCAGATATTGTCGAGAACTTAATACATACTGACATAGCTTCCTCGTAAAACAATGATTCGCGAACAATAACTTCACCAGACATGCAACTCAAGTTGTTCGTTCGTAGCTGTTCGTTTGTGAAACAAAACGCGACTTTTTCGACGTTAACGAATTCATGCCGCTTTCCGAACGGCCGCCGCTCGCGGCAATGACGGGAATAATCAAATTTTATTAGAATTGTGTTAACATTTTGTAGATACCATTTTCCGGAGAGAGAAGATCGCTTTTTCCGGATACCCGGAGGAAGTTTAATATTTTCTGTCCGGATTATTTTCTTTCCCTCCAATGAAGAACGTTCTCCTGCGCTGAGAACTCGCACCTTAACGCGGCATCCACCAAGGATTATTTCGTAATTTTTTTAAAGCCTGTGGATAGAAGAATTGTTTATTAGCTCTTTTATTACTTCTATCGGCAACGGCGACGCGATGGTATAATATATACAGAGTGTTAGAAAAGTCTGGAAACGGTGGAATATCTAAAAAATAAAGCATTTTAGAGAAAAATGGTTCAGACATTTATTTTATGGGTTCGCAAGGGCTATAAGATGGTGACATTGGTTTGACCTTGAAGACTCATTTGAAGTTCGCGTAAAGGGTACCTCAATTGTTTTAACACTAGAACTACCAGACCAGTCAAAATGACTGGTGCAAACTTTTTTCTATTAGAAATATTAAACGTATAAATATGTTTCTTTCAGAAATTTTTTTAGTGAACTTCTCTATTAAAGTACATATTGAAATATCGCCTATACGAAATCTAAATAAATAAAATATTGTCATTATTAGAAGGCAATGTATGCCAACTGCGTTTAGTGCCCGGTAGTTCTAGTGTTAAATGGCACCTCCTATTATTTATTGCATATTCTTGTAGCTGATTTCGAGAGCTTCCCAAAAACTATAATCAAATATTTTTTCACGAATTACCTGTCAAGTTATAATGCTTCTAAGGTACCATATTGCCGGCATTAGCGTCAACCGAGATGAACTACGTTGAGGTTGCACGGTCGAATTTACATCTCGTGTGTGCGCGCGCGTGTGTGTGCACCACATTATGCAGTAATAGTGCGTCAATATTTAACTAATAGTTTTCCGAACCTATGGATAGGAAGACGTGGAGAAATAGAGTGGCCCTCTAGATCACCAGATCTTTCTCCATTGAATTACTTTTTATGGGGGTATGTTAAAAACAATGAATACGTAACAAAGCCTGCTAATTTTACAGACCTTAGGAAATGCATACTGCACCAAGTAAATCTTATCTCATCAGAAATGAGACGAAACGTTTTAAATGAATTTTATCTACGATTAGGTTATTGTTAATCAGCAGAAGGGAGACAATTTGAACATTTAATTCAGTAAAAACCCGTTTACACACGCACGCACGCACGCACACAACAGATGTAAATTATACCTTCGAAGCCATATAACTTGATAGGTAATTGATGAAAAATCATTTTATTATAGTGTTTTGGAAAGCTCCCGAAGTCAGCTACAAGAATATGTAATAAAAAATAGGTAGTGCTATTTAAAAAAATTGAGGTAACCTTCACGTCGCCTTCAAATGACTCTTCAAGGTCAAACCAATAGCATCATCTTATAACTTTCCTATAATTTTCTCTAAAATGCTCTATTTTTGAGATATTCCACCGTTTCCA
Source organism: Lasioglossum vierecki (assembly GCA_028455595.1). Classification (NCBI taxonomy): domain Eukaryota; kingdom Metazoa; phylum Arthropoda; class Insecta; order Hymenoptera; family Halictidae; genus Lasioglossum; species Lasioglossum vierecki. The sequence goes on along the minus strand of CM052337.1, from coordinate 2,407,938 downwards.
GACTTTTCTAACACCCTGTATATTAATTATACAATCATATATTTAAAAAAAAAAAATATATATATTCAATCATATTGATTTGAATATATGATTTAAATCGATATGATATATGATTTAAAAATATGTAATTATATATATGTATATACAGGGTGGGGCAATAACTATGTCCACCTTGAATATCTCCGTTATTAGTAATATGTAAAAATGTTATGAACAAAATTTTCACGGTACAGACGGGGCATATAATGACAGAAACATTTTCTGCGAGGGTGGAGGCATAGCGGACATTTTAAGGACATCTTGATTTTTTTTTAAATATATATAATACAAAATCATAGTATATATAATATAATCAATATAATAACAATATAATAGAATATAATATATATAATAATACAATGTATGTTGTATTATTAGTTATAACTCCTTAATAAAACATTTGAGTGCCTATGTTCATATAGCATTTTTTTTCAAACTTTCGCGTGTAGAACACGCTGGCAAAGTTTCGCCGGAAAGAACAGGGACTTCCTGTATGTACCTTATGTTTCTCCTTCTAGTAGTTTTACTTATTATAAATTGAAAAACTTAAAATCTTCTATTTTAAGTTGTAAATATGTCTTGTTTTTTTTATAAAATTAGGTTTTTTAATATTCGAAAAGAGGTTTTTTGAAAAGTCGGTTTTTGCATCAACACTACTTAAGGTTTTTATAAACTTGATTTGCGCTTGGCCCGCGAATAATAAAATAAAACATTGCGCCGCTATTCTCGCCACCAACTTGGAGCCCCTCGTTCCCATTGTGCGGCGAGAAAATCCAGGCAATAGAGTGGATGTAACGCTGTAACAAAAACTAAACGAATATTCGAACCTCTTGTTGCGTCCGAACGGTGCGGTGGCGAGATCAGGTAACGCGGGTCCTCTGCCAACGCTCTCGCCTTTCGGTATAATCCGCGCGCCGTTGTTGCAAAAATATGAATTTTTCTAAAGATCCCCACTATCACGTGACCGTGTAGGACGCGCGCAACGTTCTCCGATCCCACTCGAGGGCATTCCGTTGAAATATTTCTCATCGAGCGATCCTACATTGTTTTACCCCCGTTTCAATCTACCTGCGCCCCGACCCCCACCGTTCCGAGCACAAGCGCGAAAATCCGCGAACAAAAATCATCCACGGTGGTACCCAGCGTCGCTTGGATCGATGGACCTTCACGTTCACGTCCCCCGTCCACGCGAATTCTTATTCCCGAACGGGACAGGGGCAATATTTTACGCTTACACTCATAGCTGGGGAAAATAGTATTTTAAATGGAAAATAATAAGTAATCCTATTTATTTAAAAGTATGTGTACAATTTTTAAAATAAAATATTTTATTTGATGCAGTAATTTCAAATAAAATAAAATCATTTATTTGAGGCAGTGATTTTTGAAAATAGTATTTCGTTTGAAGAATTTATTTTCAATTTCAATTTTAAATATTATTGCTGAAAATAATGGTTCGCATTCAATTGATTTACGAGTAGAAATAGTTTACTGATGATAGGATACTCTGTATGTTTATCAACAAACCGCAGTAGGCAGAAAAAATCACCGCGTAGAAAACGACACGCGGTATAAGTGAAACTTTTTGCATTCTAGTAATGAATGATCAAAATTTGCCACACAAAGAAGGTATGGAGAAGGGAAATAGGAAATGCTAGGAACTATGTCTCTCTCTTTACAATTTCACAATTTTCTACTTTGCAACATTAAAATTGTACAATTGTGCAATTTCATAATTTTACTATTCGCAACTTTAGCATTTTACAGTTTTAAGATTTGCTGCTTTAGAATTCTACAATTTTACCGTTCCAAAATTTTCTACTTTTTGTTGAATGAATAATTCCTGAAGGTTGGTACGAGTGTGTGAATGCTAGATTGGTACGAGTGAGAACATATTGAGTTGGTACGAGCGAATGTGGTGTGAGTAATATCTCTGTTATTTATAATAAATATTCCATTTTGTCGATCGTATGAATTAATAGAAATTAATGATATCGATGCACAGGTTCGATCAAAAAATCAAAACTAAGCAAGATTGCAATTTATAAAATTTTCCTCAAGGTTTCGATCCGATTCTGGATCATCTTCAAGAAAAGTTTTGCGTCTGAAAAATATTGAAAGTTGTACTAAGTGTTTCACAAGATTAATAATAACTATAAAATAATTTTTCACTTTACTTGCTATGTGTAAATTATCAACGTTTACGTGTGCCACTGTACTCCATGATATAATTACGCCATATTGCAACCCCTGTTGTTCCATGCATATTTTGTTTCAAAAACTTTTGGTAACATTCACATTGTAGTAACATTGTTTAATACTATCAACAAGACAAAAAGCTTGCAACATTTTGGTTGAAAATTGATAACGTGTTCCATGTTTAAGAATTGCCATACGATTTGTTATAAATTCGAGTTACATTGCCCAATGATAAGGAATCAACGACAGGATTATCTTGTAACAATTTGGTTGAAAATTCATAACATGTTCAATGTTTAAGCATTCCCATAAGATTTGTTATAAATTCGAGTTACATTGCACAATGATAAGGAATCAGCAACACGATTAGCATGTAACGTTTTGGTTGAAAATTGATAACATGTTCAATGTTTAAGAATTGCTATACGATTTGTTATAAATTCGAGTTACATTGCCCAATGTTAAGGAATCAACGACAGGATTATCTTGTAACATTTTGGTTGAAAATTGATAACATGTTCAATGTTTAAGAATTGCCATACGATTTGTTATAAATTCGAGTTACATTGCCCAATGATAAGGAATCAACAACAGGATTATCTTGTAACAATTTGGTTGCAAATTGATAACATGTTCAATATTTAAGAATTGACATATGATTTAAGTAAGACTAGTAAGAAGGAAACTTTACTTGGCCGGCGAAAAATTGTTGACTTTCAAATTAGAGCCGGAGCCCGACGCGATTATTTGATCCCCGGTACGGAATCCGGTCGAATTAGGTACGATCCGTATCCGGCCTGGGTGTTTGCCCGATAAAAAGCTGTTTGCTAATCGTTATCGGGAAAAATAACTTGCGATCCCACGTTGCCTATCGATTCGCCGTGGCATCCTTCGACGTTTCTGCCTGTCCGTCCAAGTATTATTTAGTGCGTGTCAGAGGAGATATTTGCTCCATCCATCACCGACCGGGACCATCGCTGCCGGTCATCGAGCTAGATTATCACGGTGAATATACTGATACAGGTCTCCGGAATGCTTGCCGGTCCGATCTCCCGTGCTTAAACCTAATTTCTAGCAATCGACAGTCTAATTATCGATCTCCTTCGTTCACCGGACACAGGGATATTATGTATACACGGACCGGACGTTGAAGAGCTGTCGAACTGCCGCCATAGTGGCCCGGATCGAGAAATTTAGTGACTTTTTGTTATAACTTCTGAACCATAAAAGATATCGGGATGAAATTTCCATTAAACTTCTCTGAAAAATAGTCCATTTTAACTATAAATATATATATTCGTGTCATGTGTTAAATATTTATCTTTAATTAATAAAATGTCCATCTCCCAATGTTTATTACAACTATAATATTTATTAAATTGTACGGTAATTATTGCGAAAGGGTCACTGTACTCCGATTTCGATGAGATTCAAATATGTTATGCAGGAACGCATTTTGAACAACTTTTTCCGTTTCTAATATAGGGGGATCATTTCCTCATCGGTCATTGACTTCTGAAGTCAATCAAATAAGAATGAGATCGCTAAATTTTGCAATTAATGGAAACAATTCTTATTTTGCGTTAAGATCCTACTTATAAAAGATGTTTCTTCAAAAAATGCAATTGTTCGTAATTGTAGAGAAAGTACTAAACGTTGTATTTTACAATTATTTTTATGTAGGCCTATATTGCCCACAGTGTTTATTCGGCCTACGAAACTAAATAATTAAAAATGAAAAACTAATAATTAAAAATGACTGATTGTTAGTCATGGCAAAATAGTCAATAGTTAAAACTTTTCGATTAGTTAGTCATACGCTGACTAGTGCCATGTAGTAATAAAGAAAGTTCACTAGTGACTATTTTGCTATGACCAACAGTCAATCAGACTATTAGTCATTTTTAATTTTTAGTTTTTCATTTTTAATTATTTAGTTCCACAGGCCGAATAAACGCACGCGTGATCACGTTCATTTTATAGGGGTATGCGAAGAGAGGGAGGTGTGTTGGGACGTATGGTAATAATTTTCTACGTATACGAGGCGGGCGGAAGAAAAAGCGAAAAAATTCATCGGAAATGTGAGCGAGGTGACGCGAACCAAATTGAATAGCATCGGTACAAACACAGTGCGCCGGGCCGGTGACGCCCGTTCTCCGGCGTTATCCCTTTCAAGCATCTCGCGCAACTCGCTCGGCTCGGCGCGCGGCCCGGTGCAGCGACCAACTCGAAATTCAATTTACATATTCATGACAATTCATTTGTACCCCATGGTAGGACATAGACCACCCCCCGGTGAGAGAACCTCTTATTAATTCCTGTCACCCCGCCAGCCCCGCTAAATTCCCATGGCCCGGGAATAAAGAATGGGAAAGAAGGCGGCCGATCTGTTCGCCGACCCCAGCTGAATACCGAGGAATTCGTTTTTGATTTGGAAACTCGCATGCGCCAGGAAACAATCCGCTTTTGCCACGGGAAAACGCTGCTATTTTTCTGGTTGTTCACCCCTTTTGTTAACTCGATGAATTTTTGATAATAACAATGAGCATACATGGTACAGAATGTGACGGGTATATATTGTTTTATAGACATTACAAGATTAAATTGATTTCGATTTTGCGCAATTTCTATAACGAAATTTAGTGAATAAACTTTTGTTTTAACTGGATGACTTTCTGGTATTAAACAATGAACGTACCTGGTACAGTATGTGTCGGATATATATTGTTTCATATTTTGATTTTCCTCTTCGTCAATCTTTTTTTAACTTCGCAGACAACTCCTGTAAAACAATATATGAAAAAAATATAATCTTGATAATATCTGTCCGGATTACTTAATAATGTCAGTTTTTCTAATTAGTGTAAGAAATTTACTATGATATATAATTATTATTTATACATATGAAACCGTTTTTATTTACTGAAAAACCCGGTTTTTGAATTGGATAATTTTCTTTCCAAAACCGGTTTTTAAAAATCGACAAACCCTAACTAGTACTACTAAGCCCTTCATAACAGCGGTTTTCAATTTCACATAAAACTGGATAGACAATTTCCAAGAACACGAATGGACCGATCGCAAGGCGCCTTGAGATCGTCAATAAGCGAGGATAGAACGGCAATAGTTTGTAGTTTGCAGCGTCGTCGCACCCTCCGCGTAACAGCCGAACAGTCAGTGGTGGCTCAAATTAAGTGGAGGGACCCCATGCGGTAAAAATTTTCGGGCCCTCAACCTCAAGTTAAAAACAAGAAGACAAAAAAATAAAGTGTACGTTTTAAGAAGATTATACGTTTTCAGGGAAATTCAATAGTTTTTTAATTATCAAAATGTTTGCTATGTGGCATCGCATTAAACCAACATCGTATGCTTGTTGCTCGTTTAGTTCCTTGTTATAGCATACTAATGTTGCAAAATATATTATCTTAATTAGTTTGTCGCAAACGATACAACTCCTCACTATCCGGGTTTGCAATATTGATCTTGGTTTTTTTCGATACTGTTAATTTAAATTGTCCCAAAATATATAAACCACTCAATTTTGAAATTCCCTATAAAATCGGGAAGTTAATAAAAGTTGCGAGAAATCTTGCATAAACTTAATTTTTCGTAAATAAATTGAATTTTTACCTATGGTATCCCGAGGCCCAGTGACGACTGAAGTCAAGTGGAGACCCCAAGCGGCAAAAATTTGAGGGCCCGCGAAATCGAGTTAGAAATAGAAATTGGAAGAAAACTCTCCTAAATTTAAGTTTTGTAAAGAAAAATGAATGCTGTGAATTCGGGGCCCTATGATATCTCAGAACCCAGTGGCTGCTCAAGTCAAGTGTCGGCCCCAGCGGTAAAAATGTTGGGGCCCTCAAACTCAAGTTAGAAATAGCCACTGTAAATAGTGGTAAAATTCCGGCTGATTTTCGCCCAGGCCAAAAAAGGTTCAAAAGGTGCCCTTTGCTACGGGTCCGAAACTAAAAATCCGCTTAACGTTCCTGCAAATTCATTTCCGCGCGAGGTAGTAGCGTCAAAACGGTTGTTTCGCGTCGCGGAACTGGAATTCGCGGTGACTTGCTTCTGTTCTCCGATGAAAGGCAGCGTTACGCGCGACACAACGCGACGCGATGGGACGACGGGAATACGGTTGATGGAATAGGGGAACTGTCCTAATACTTTATGCGCGTTTCAACGATGCAGGTTGTGCGCGGTTCGGCCGTGCTTACAGCCGAGGAATTATGTGATGTCTCGCGCGTGTGCGTGCAGCCGGAAAAGTACTTGTCTTTGAAATCCCCAGCATAAGTTTCCTTTATCGAATGACGTTACCGCGACTACCCGGGAAACGGAGAAGGAGAGACAGAGAGAGAGAGAGATTATTTATTAGCTTCCTCAGCTATTTTACCACGTTTTTATTATCTCGCTTTCTTGTCTGTGTGTCTGTCTGTCTGTTCGGATCACATCTTGCAATTGATTTTAACCCTTTAGTGCCTAAAAGTACTTTTAGGCACTAAAGGGTTACTTTTTAAAAGTTCTGCCGTTATTTGTTGTTTTTTTTTAAATATTGAAATATTTATAAATTATTTTATTTAGTTTAAATTTTCAGAAGGAACTTTTTTGTTTGTATTTAACTACTGACGGTACTTACAGTACCTTTTTTCTAAACACACGGAAATAACAAAAAACTTTTTAAATGGGTTTTTGTGTTTCTTTTGACAATAATAAATGAATTAAATAATGATTAAGATTTGATTTTTTTAGTTAAATACAAATTTGGGCACTAAAGATGAGCTAGAGACTTGAAACTTTCAGCACAGTTCAGAACTGAATAACAATGCAATATTCAAAAAAAAAATTTTAATTGTTATTATTGATATTGCTATTGATTTCATTAAAGTACACTTTGTTAACTTAAATGTTCCATACAATTCTGGTTTCAAGGTTAGGAATCTGTATCGAATTAAGAAAAATAATTTTCAAACCGCTGATCTTTATGCAAAATAAAAATTGTCCGCATAGACTGCAAGAAATAGAAACTGCATTGAATGTTATTTCTTCCCTTAATGATTTCAACCGAGGATAAATCATATATTAACTTCTTCAATTTTTTAAATTCCCTAACAATTTTGAATTTCATGTCCTCAATTTTGATATAAATGCATAAATATCCGCAGTCTAATTATTTTATACTTTTCAGTTCGTTTCTAAAAATGTGGTATTTTTTAAAAATTTATTTTTATTTAAATAATTTTTATATTACAGGGAAATAAAGAGAGAAAGAGAGAGTATAAAGAGAAAATGGAAGAGACAGAGAGAGAGAGTCCGTTGTCCCTGATAGTACATAGTCGCACAAACGCCCAGAGAGAGAGAGAGAGAGAGAGAGAGAGAGAGAGAGAGAGAGAAAGAGAGCCGGCCTCGGAATCAATAAAAGTATACAGACGGGCGCCCACACGGAACCCAGAGACGTCCGTGTCAATGTTCTATCGTGAAACATTCGATCACGGTAACGTTCAAATAAATCGAAACGGTCTTGAAAGCGGCGACACGAGGAATTATTTATTTTATGACTCCCCGTTTCACGGCCGCCGAATATCTCGAATAGTTCTCGTCGAAACGTTTCCGACATTACTGCCGTCACTCCGCGAAGAAAAATCGCGATATTACAGAGGAAATATCTGCCCCGCGCGTCGCGTCGGCACGCTTTCACGTGTTATCGACGTGATATCCGGCCCGTCCAATACGCGGATACAGCACCGCAGTTTCATTATATTAACGAAATCACTGGCGGTGGCACAACTTGGGCAAATGCCCGGGCCCGTAAGCAAAATGGGACCCCGAACACAAACCGAGATCCAAATTCCACGTTTTTCTAATAAAAAATTTCAAAATCAAACTCTAATTTGGGAATATTTATAATACAGTAGAGTCGCGATTCTTGTCAAACAGTCTGTGTTCTGCACGGACAATAATCGCATACCGACATTATTTCTTTTATGACTGCGTCTACCACCCCGATCAAATGTCGAGGTAATTCTAACAATATTTCTAACAATTCCAACTTCCAACTTACGATTGTTTCATTTTTTCCAACGTGAATGTTACTTAGTTTGGACTAGGGGCCCCGAAATTCTACCTTTACCCAAGGCTCTAACTAGTTATAACGCGCCTCTTTATATCTATGTATACATATTAATTGAAAAAAAATACTACATTTCTAAGACGGACTGAAAAGTATAATATAATTTTTCCCAGCCCCATTCAGATTCCTAACCCCATACAGATAATCCATTTGTGATTGTGAATTTTAAATTGCTTTGAAAATACTTGTAAGATTTAAAACAAAGAACGTGGAGCGCACGCAATAGATAATTGATGCATGAAATAGTTCATCTATAAAATCACTAACAATTTTATTACATTTCAAATGATATGAACAGCTGTGCGAGTTTTCTCAATGATGGTTACTCTTTACACTCCTTACTATTATCTTGCGCCCCTCGTTTTAGATAAAGAAGAATTTTATCAAGTATTTTGAAAATTGTATAATATTTTACAGACGCAATTCTAAGTAATCTTAAAAATGATCTAACAATCAATCAGACTATTAGTTATTTTTAAATTATTACTTGATTTGTGCCCTACTCTGCTTCAGACTAAAATGACTAACAGTCTGATTGATTGTTAGTCGTAGCAAAATTGTCATTAGTTAACCTTTTTAAAAATTAGTCATAACTACATTACACTAGCCAGTGTTCATCAATCAGACTATAGTCATTTTTTAATTACTAGTTGATTTGTGACCTGCTCTGCATCAAAGTAAAGTGACTATTAGTCTGATTGATTGTTAGTCATAGCGAAATGTTGATTAGTTAACCTTTTTGATGAGTTAGTCATAACTACATGACACTAGCCAGACATAGCTCTAAGTAATCGTTAGTTGTGGCTTATTAGTTATGATTAATCATTAGTTATGACTAATAAACTAATAAGCAATAATTAACGATTACTTAGAGCTGTGACTAACTAGTACTATGCAGTTATGACTAACTAATCAAAAAGCTTTACCTAAGGACTAATCTGCTATGACCAACAATCAATCCGAGTATCAGTCCTTTTTAAATTATTATTAGCCGATTTGTGCCCTGCTCTGCCAATCAGTTTTATGCATTCCGAAACCGTAATCGGAAAATCTAGCAATTCCCCAAACTTCTGGAAAAGATTCAGGTCATTTCCAGATTCAAATTCCAGATCCACTTCTACCGAAGTTCTCTTTCGAAGAACGAACGCATACTTACAGGGACTCGCTGTAATTTCGTCTGTAGCAATACTCGTCCTCTTTACGTATTAATTGAATTCGAAGCAAGGAATAGGAGAACCGCGTGCAATTTTTCCCGCAATACTTCGTAAATCCGTGGGACACGGTCGGAAAATATTCCATCTGCGATGTCGTAGTTGGCAATGCGACGGTAGTATCGCCTCGGTTCCGCAGGACTAAAAGGGAGGACTAATGACTTAAAACGAGAGAGAGAGAGAGAGAGAGAGAGAGAGAGAGAGAGAGGAAGCGAAGCAAGCCGACCATCATTTATTTCGTATCTCTGGAACCGTTTCCGGTCGGTGTCGTTCATAAAGCGGGACACGGCGGCGTGTCCTTAAAATCCCCAGGGAGGGGGGGGGGCGGTTTTCGCGGGTGAATGGAGTCGTCGCCGTGGCTCAGAACCTCGGTCCATTTAGCGGTTATCCGCAGTATCTTCGGTCGCTTAGGAAAAACCATGCTCGAAACTTCTCCAATTAATGTAATCGCGGGCCGCGCGGCCGGATCACGTAGAACGGGTAGATGCGGCGGGGTTTTGCGGGATGAGCGATTCACCGCACTGTGAAACGGGCCCGGTTTATTGCGGCACGGTGCGGTGCCGCCGGAAAATCGTCCTCTCGCTGATATCCAACCCCCACCCCCTCCCCGTGTACGTAAACACGACTCGCTTTTCCCTTATACGGCTCGTGTTACCTTGCCACAGGTGCGCGCCGGGGCTCGTCTTCCATCCACCGACCGACAACACACGCCCCCTCCCCTCTCTATCCGCACCAGCCAACCAGCCACTGATCCGTCATAGAAATACGATCAAGCCCGTCGGTGCGGCAGTGCATGGAATTCCCTTTACAACGAGGAAACGAAATGTCTGACGGGCTGATACGTCAACGCGTCTCTTACCTCTCCTTTCCTCTTCATCCATCCAGATAACTCTCCCTCCTTCTCGCTCGCTCGCTCGCTTTCTCTCTCTCTCTCTCTCGTCACCCAAGTCTGTTCGACGGAAACGTAATGTATGTATTTCGGCGTGGAGTCCGCCAGAGACGAATCCGCCGTTGCCTCTCCTCCACGGAACTGTCCCGGATTAGATAACAGTTTGTTACGGGATTCAGCCCCAGGATTTCTTTCGTAATCATGCCGCGCCACTCTCTGTCGGCCCTTTCCCGTGACCCGAACGAAATTATGTACCGACCTTTCGTACGCCGCACAGCGGTCCCGTCGGCCGATCTAGCACTTCGTTTCGTAAAGAATTACTTGTGCCGTATTGGTGTGTTATGGGGTTACGCCATTATGAGATTTATAAAAGAAAGCGCGCGCGCGCGCGCGCGATTTTTTTTTATTTTCCTTTAACCCTCATCCGTCCCTCATTTCATAAACTGAATCTGTCCCTAGGTGTCATATTGACACAGTGAGCCAAAATAAAAAAAATTTCGGTTGTATTCGGTATGAAAAAAATAAAAGTCACGTAATGCTTCGGAAAAATTTACCGAAAAATAACAGGACAGTACAGCTTATTTCGGAAAAACTGTGTCAAATTGACACGAGGAACGCATGAGGGTGAATTTAGATGGTACATGCAACAGCTCCCAAACATGGAGAAGTTACAGTGCTCAGAAGTTCGCGCGGCAGTCGCCGTTTCCAGTGTCATAGGTCGTGTTTCCGTGTCGCACTTTTCCTTTTTTCGCGTTTTTCTCGAAACAACATTCTTACAGCTGGTGTAAGTGAAATCTCGGATTATTAGGAATGCCTGACTTAGGCATGCGCTCGGCCATCCCCATTTGGACCATATGTGGCGACTGTTAGGGGTGGCCAACTTAGTCGTACGCCATTTTGTCCGCATTAAACTCACATTCGTGTTTAGGCATGAAATTCATTCGTCGAGGTCTAAGAGATCCCACCTTACTATTTATGTGTTATTAAACCTCACCTTGCGAGGGTTATTTTGAACAACATCCGGCTTGCAGGGGTTATGAAAACCTAACGGAATCCATTCACGGTCAAGCTATGGCGCAACATTGTTGACCGTGAATAGCAGTGATGGACGAATTCATACAATATGGATATGGATGAACACCGTGCTGCACAATAATTGTTGCGCAATATGCTTGATCGTGAATAGGCCCCCAAGTCGAAGGGACATGAACACGCGTGGTGTTAGGCCCAGGGTACGGACGGTTAATGCGAACAGCGAAGGTCTTGAACCCGCCACCAGCTCGGGCATGAAACAGACAGTAGAGGGGCTATCCCCATTGGCTGTCCTAGGTAAGGTTAGGTTTTCAGTGGGTATGGGTGCGCCGACCATCCGCGACCTGCGTCCCACATTTCGGGGGTGTGCGTAATATCATTTTCTCCCTTACTCTTAACAAATAAAAAACGAAAGAATAAACAAAGGCCCGTTCAGGGTGCGCTCAAGCATGGGAGTCTGGTTCTAAGAATCTCCGGTGGTGAGAGAGGTGTAGAGGAGAGACTCCCTATAGAGAATCTCCTAAGCCGAACAAGTATAGAAGTACTAGAAGAAGAATGTTGGGAATATAAGAAACGACCCAACCACCCCCTGGGTCGACCAAATATCAAAAAAGAAGTGTCCCCTGGCACGAAGCTCGGTTGTTAATTGGGTGAAGTGGCAGTCGGTGAGATTTCAGATTGAAGATTCTTGAGAGCCTGTGCTGCACGCCGGGGCGGTTCGCGTCGAGTTTCCACGGAGTTCGGGTGACGAATAGGAATAATAATAAGGAATTTAAGTTGGCGGCATATCATTGCCACGAGGCAACCCGGCGCTAACTACGCTGGATCCAATCAGATAAATGAACTCGAGCGTAACGGTAGAAACGGTGTGGTGGTGGAGAAGGCGCGCAAGGGTGAGTGGATAGTGTGTCTCGCAAATCACGGACACTGGGATAGATTCGATAGCCTACTTTGTTCGTTTGCAGACTCCGAAACTGAGATTATCTGACCATCAACCTCATCAAATGTGGTTTGCAACTGACGCTTTCATTACAGGACGGGGGGGGGGGGGGCATGTGCCTCGGCTCGATTGTGGATCAGCAAACGATACCCAGGAGAAAAGGCCGTGCCAAAGCGTATTCCCCAGCCCTCGGAGGGCTAAGAATCGTGCCGGTCATCGGGGTTTAATATCCGTCGCTTCGTTGTTTGCTCGCGCGCGAGAACCTCGTTCGAAGGAAATTGCGACTCGAGAGAGAGACCCCCGCGGATAACGGTTCCTTTTGCGAATAAAACCGTTTATGGTATTGTTCGCGGATCAACGATTATCCCCGTGAGTTTCTTCGACCTCTTCTCCTGCTCTCCTTCGACGGCCCTACACGGACAGTCGATCCAAGGAACCTGCAGGAACGACTTCGAGCATTAACTTTACAATGAAATCGCGTCGGGGACGCACCTTGGGAATAATATCTCCGATTGAAAGATTGCACCATGTAAATAGCTCCGAGAATTTTTCGACGCCCGCGCGCGATTTTCCCGTGCGACACGTACACCCCCCCACCTCCCCCGCTTCCTCGCAATCCTGCACTGACACGCGCGATCTTTCTCGATCCGAAAGCGCTGGTATTCCTCTCGCGATCCTCGCGTGTGATTTTACTGCGCAAAGACGCGCCGATAAAACCGTTCCGATCAGGGCCGTAGTGACCTTTTGCGGGCCTCGGTTCAAAAATTTTGCCGGATCGGAATACACATTCAAATCCTATACTTCACAATAAGCAATTACTATTATTATGCGGTTTATGGATTATGCGATTGAATTCTTTCCACACAATTCTTTCCATCCGAATATTCAATCTACCATACAGGATATTCTGCAAAATGTGTTTGTTGTTTATCGATCGTAGTGTAGATCGTAGTGTAACATTACCGTTATTTTGAATATTGTATTTAAATCAATTTTTCAGTACTTTCATATTGAAAACCCTTTCAAAAATTTACAGACGCAGTTGTTTCCTCTTTCTTGAAAAGGATCCATATTGGGATCGAAACGTTGAAAGTTTAACCAAACTAGCACGATTGCTTTATTGTAATACTGATCGAACCTTTGCGCCGATATCATCTAGACTGTTTGTTATGTTCTGCAAAATGTTTGATAAGTTTTCGTACACCGCGGGGCCTTTTCGCGCCGGCCCTGGATCCGACTGAGGCACAGCGAAATTTGTTCGAATTTTCTCGCAGTCTAGCAGCATGGAAATGTAGTCGCTGAACGTGTACCTGCGAGGCAAGCGCCAGGATTGGTTACGGTGCAAGATGTCGAGGAAATTCTGATTTCACACAACAGGTTGGGCAATAGGATTTGTTGTTCCTGAAAAAACTCCCTGGTTAGCGATTCCTCAATTTTCTCGAAAACTGTTTGTTTTACGACGAAAAGTAATATGACATAAAATATGCAGAATGTGAAGACGAACGAATGAATAGGTTGCTCCAATGAATAAGAATTAAATCGAAACAAACTCATAAGACCATTGGACCAGCTCGAAATACAAATTGCTACTCGATTACGATAGATTTTGTTGGACGATAACAAGATTTACCTTGAATTATTAAATAAATCAACGTAGTGGCGGATAGGTTATAAAAAAGCAGACCGATGCTGTGTGCATAACGGGGCTCATTTACGATCAAGCATGTTGCGCAACATATTGCGCAACTTGTTGCGTAAAATCAGCTATTCAGGGAATCTTTTCCCTTGAGAACCCTTGAAAAATTGTGAAAATTGTGTGCCTCCGCAATTCCTCAATCACTACCGTTCGCGGTCAATAATGTTGCGCAATAGGCACTGTTGTTCCTGGAAAAAATCCGTGGTTAACGATTCCTCAATTTTCTCGAAAATCGTTTGTTTCACGAGGAAAAGTGATACGAGCTAAAAGACGCGAAATCTGAAGATCTACAGATTTTCTCTAACACATTTTCCAATACGACAAATAGTTTCGGAGATATTCGAGAAAAACAATTGTTACCCCGCACGCGCACTTTGAATATGCTTTCCAAAAATTACAAAAATTTTGTATTCCATCTAAACGACATCGGTAATTATTTAGAAAGAGGACTTGTCAAAATCGGAGAAGACCGTCTCCTCTATGTAAATAATTACCGTCACATCTTTTCAGTGTTAAAGATCATATGTACCATTCAAGTTCAAAGTTATGTTAGTGTGCCTACGAATAACAAAAAACCTTGCAAATTCCTAGAATATTCGTCGTCTAGAACTGTAGACGTTAGCGAAATCTCAAAGAGCGCGTCGTAGACGGTGAATAATTCGAACAACGTATGGTTGTACCCCGTAACTAATATTCAACGTAGCTAAGAGAGTTGTAAACGTTGGATCCTTTTGGAGATCGGCAGTGCTGCGAATTCCGCGAAGGGATATGCGGAGGAACGGTCTCGGAACCGCCTGAAGAAATATTCGTGCCACGGCACGGCACGGAATTCTCGAATGTTCGCAGGACACACGGACTACTTGAGGGGCTGTATGGCGGACATAATCTACAACGGTGCAAGGGTGATAGAGTACGCGAAGTCGAGGAAAGGCCAGTCGGAAGCTACGGCGGTGGCGTGGGGCTGCTCGCCGGAATTCGACGCGACGAGGAGCACGGAAGTCAGTTTCGTCGAGGACGGCGCGTTCACGGCGATCCCGAGGCCCATTCCCCGTTCCGGATCGAGGTACGTACACCTATGGCGCCCTTCTACCTTGCCAATTACACCTGACTCGTCCCCCTTACTTCCCCTAACCGTCCTAGCACCGCCAATCTTCTCCTCGTTGCCTAAAATTATATTACACCCACCCTAATCCTTTGGGAACGCTCCCGAGCGGGCACTGAACTTTGATGAATTTTTCGACGACCTTATACTTCCAATTCTTGCTCTGAACTTTTCCACAAAATTGTCTTACCGTTGAGTAATAAACAAGAAAATTGTTAAGTTAATAACGTCGGTTCTTTTAACTCTTCGCTACATAGTGTATCATATCTGATACAGTTAACAAATCTGGTATATAGTAAACTAATAATAACTAATAAACTAATAAGTGTTTTCTTACTGTTTATTTTTTTGAAATTGTTGTTTTAATTTTTTTCAATATTTTATACAAAATTTAATCCAAATTTAATGCAATTATTATATCCAAATTTAAGCGAAAATCATAGACATAATAATAACGAAATTATTTAGATAAAAATAATTTTTTTAAAATACCACGTTTTTAAAAACGGAATAAGAAGTATAAAATAATTTTTTTTTAGTGCCATACAGATTCCTAACCTCGTACAGATAATCCTGAAAATTTGTGATTGTGAATTTTGAATAGCTGTGAAAATATTTGTGAGATTTCAAACGAAAAACGTGGGCCGCATGCGATAGATAATTGATGCATTTTGCGCTCCACGTTGCCGTCACAAACAGACCAAATACGACTTTTTCGGCCTCTTCTGGGCCGTTTCTGCTTATAACTTTTGACTGGTAGCACTTATGTTCAATTTAAGAGAGGGAGGGAGAGAGACAGGGAGAGAGAGGGAGGAAGAGAGAGAGAGAGAGAGAGAGAGAGAGAGAACTAGAAAGCAATTTTTTTTTTAGATAAGAGAAACAATGTTTTGTCTTCTCGGTCGACCCAAGGTTAAACTGTCCCGGGACGGCAGTGTTTCGAACGCGATCCGGAAATGCCGGTAAAGCCGGCTTTTAATCCCCGCGTGCTCGGTGCTCCTCGTTTTTCTATATTCCGACTAGCTGTTTCCATAAATTCTTGGAACGGCCGCGGAAGCGGTGCGCACAGAGGCCGGGGGCTTTCATTGAATTCAATTCCCGGCTCTCTCGTGCTCCTGGTATCGCGGTAGCTCGCGATTCTCACGCGATCATCCCGTTAAATACAGTTTCATTAACAACTAACACCGGCTCGGCCCGGTCCCGGGGCCAAAGGCGTGAAACTTTAATTCCGTCGCGCAACAATTTCATTTAATTCATCGAGCGTATCGGGCCAGCACCGGGCCGCGCGGCAACAGCAAACAATGGCCGCGCATTAACCGGCCCCCGTCCAACGATGTTGTAATAAATTTCGCCAGGCGGGGGTGTCGGCTAGCTAGGATCGAGTGGCAATCAACGGGAACCAATTCTGCTTCTGTTATCAGCACGCCGAGGACCAATTAACTCGGGTTAACCCTTTCCTTACAGTACCAAGGCTGCGTACAATAGCGCGAAGTATGTATAACGATCGCCCCAAGACTCGTTATAGTCGCTTCGTTCCAAATCCTGAGGGAATCTCAGCCGGCTGAAATTTAATTATTTCGACGTGTGATTGACGCAAGGCTTCCTAGCCGAAATGGTAACGATGCTTTCGTCCGGAATTATCGATTTGTCTCGTATCTAGCGCGCGTTGTTTTCCATGCTTTGCGAATGTCGAACGGTTCCCGCAAACAGTAATCAATAGCTGTAGAAATGCATTGGTTTTTTATTCGACGTTCGCTGGCTTATGGGTCATTGTTGTTCAATTTCTGCCGCACCCACGCGATTTTATTTGTTAATGGAAATAACGCTCGAGCAGTATTTAACACAGGAAAAGATTACTCGTTGAAAAATTTTTAAGGTAAATGTTTACTTTAGGTGAGGCATCTCCGATGACCTTGACCTTCACACATGTTGTCAAGGACACCATTCTGAACAACTTTTGTCATTACATCTACTCGGCGCTCGGTCTTAGTTTACGAGATATTTGCAAAAAACCATTGCTAATACCGTATTGAATTTTCCATATTCGTGCATGCTCCATGGCAACGTATGCCTGCTCCGACGCGGCGTCTGTATACCATTTTTTGTAAACACGTTGTGGGTATGAGAGAGAAAACAGGATCCACGGAGCGTGCAAGAAAATAAGAAGTGCAATACAGTATTAGCAACAGTTTTTTGCGAATATCTCGAAAACTAAGACCGAGTGCTGAGTAGATGTAATGACAAAAGTTGTTCAGAATGTTGTCCTTGACAACATATGTCAAGGTCAATGTCACCGGTGATACCTCCCCTAAAGTAACCATTCACCAAAAATTGTTGTGAAGCAGCCGGTCCGTGCTTATCCTGCTTAACTAAGTATTTGTAAACAGTTTAAACAATGTTGTTGTGTACTTGTTGTTTAAGTAATTCGACAAAACATTGCACAAGTGAGAAATTGAATAATGTGTTAGCTTACTCTCCAGTCTTCACTGTCGTTTCGTTTCACAGTTTCTATTGGATTCGAGTCGTAGGTGTATCAGGGTTAACCGAGATCCTCGGTAATCGGCTCGCGTTCGCAAGTAGCCTGTTTTCAAACAGTTCTTTAACTAACGAACACGCGGGGTGCTTTCTTCTCTGTGCGCTTTAGTTTCCCAGCGACGACGACTGCGACGACGTCGACGGAATCCCGCGGGATCGTCGTCGCGTCGTTAAAACGGCATGGAAAGGTTCGAACAACAAGCGTAATCGCGTTACGACGGTAGACGCTCGCTAATGGTTACAACGAGCTCTCGTTACGTCCTCGACGGAAGCACTTTGATCCCACTTTTCAGAATAACAAAGACTTTCGGGGATAGAGCGTTCGATTGTAGCCCGGGAATCACAATGGCACACCATCCAACCCCCCCCCTCCCCGTGCCTTCTGCCGTCTTCGTCGTCGTCGTTTCTTCGCAAGTCTCTTCTATGACGTTCACCGCAGAGTAGGACACAAATCAATTAATACCACTGTCCAAAAAATTTCAACTTTTTTCATGTTTCCACATAACTGTTGGGTGGGTATGACAGAGTTTCTCGCCCTAATTCCGAATCTGGCCTTAATTGTTGAATTTGGAAAAAGATGTATTTTTCGACTTTGAACAAATATTGTGATATTATTACATGAGATATGGCATTGTTCTTTAGAGCAACAGATTCTCTAGACTTTCCCGAATCCATTGATGTGCAATAGTAGTTTAAACATGTTTAAACAATCAATAAAGACGGAGAAACACCACTTTTGCACACATTTTTGAGGATATTTTTCAATTTATATAAAAAAATAAGGATCCTGCGGAAAATCGAATTACACCACGCGATAGAACAGACTTTTATCTTGAGAAATCACCCTTTCAACTTTCCACCGTCGACGTTTTTATCGATCCAGAAAGCAAAATATCCGTGTCCGACACGGGTTGCCGCCAGAGACGCTCACCACTAGAACGAGCGTTCTACGGGATACGGCGCGGCGGACGCCTCCTCTAGTAATGAATGTCACTGGCTCCAACCCGTGTTGGGCACGGATATTTTGCACCCTGAATCGATAAAAATGTCGACGTTGGAAAGTTGAAAGGGTGATTTCTCAAGATAAAAGTCTGCTCTATCGCGTGGTGTAATTCGATTTTCCGCTGGACCCTTATTTTTTTTATATAAATTGAAAAATATCCTCGGAAATGTGTGCAAAAGTGGTGTTTCTCCGTCTTTAATGATTGTTTAAACATGTTTAAACTAGAGAATCTTTTACTGTAAAGAACAATACAATATCTTATACAATAACATCACAATATTTGTTCAGAGTCGAAAAATACGTCTTTTTCAAAATTCAAATTTTACGTACGACAAATAATTAAGGACAGATTAAGGATCATCCAGCGCTTATATGGAAACATTTTTGTTGTTGGACAGTATAATTTAATTTAATAAGACTAATAGACTGATTGATTGTTAGTCATGGCAAAATAGTGATTAGTTAAACTTCTTGATTAGTTAGTCATAACTACATGACACTAGTTAGTCACAGCTCTAAGTAATCGTTAGTTATTGATTATTAGTTACGATTAATAATTAATCATTAGTAAGTTTAAATGATCAGCCATCAATCTTTAGTCATCAATCACTGTTGTGCAATTAACATACATTAATATGTATACTTAAACTATATCGGAATTTCCAGTGACCGAACTAAATTTAATCAAATATAATTTCAATTTAAATTCATCATGTTGTTATTATGTCATATTTTAACTCATAACCATTTTTAGTCATATGCCGTAATGAAATTCTAATTGCGTATTTAGTCATTAGTTATACCATTATACTCGGTATTCAATATTCATCCGTAATAAAAATTTAGTCACTATTCATTAGTCATTACTCATTAGTCATGCTCAAGTATTTACTTAGTCATTAATTGCTACTCATTTTTGTAGAACTTACGAAGTTATTGGTCAGTAGTCATAATTGTGACAAGAGTTTGCTCAACTCTGTGAAGTCCGCCGGACTCTGATGAAAGGAGAAAGAAATGTTTGCAAAATTAATGCTGTTGAGACGCGGAACCGCGAATGTCGTCTGAACCGGATATTGAATAAATATTGAAAGACGCGGCCGAGCGCTTCCAAGTATCGATCCGTTCTACATAATAAAAAATTCGGCTAGACGGAGTGGCCGTGAATTTCAAAAACTAATATATAAAAGGTAGATATAATAATAATTATTAAAATAATTATAGTAAAATTATAAAAATAATATACATTAACTGCAAATGGGGAATTAGGATCTTGAAAAGAATATACATAGCAGTATTTTATATATTTATTTTAAAACAAAAATTCATGAAGTTCAAAATCTAAAAATTTCATAAGTGATGCTTAAACTCGTCGCACTATTCTGCCACACTAAAATTTAATTATAATAATAGATAATTCATTATACGAATGAGATAGTGGAGGGTAATTTTGTAATCATTCTAAACGCCGATGGTGAATATTTAAATACGATTATTCGTTTTGAAATGAATCTCTCTCGAATAATATAAATTAATAAAATTATTCTACTAAAGGAAATAAATAATCCAGTTGAAGAAATAATATTTCAAGAATGTTCCATACCGGTGAAAACAGCGGTTCCGACGTGAACTCATTTTCACGCTTTCGACATTTCGGCTTGTATTTTTTGTGGATTTTTTAATAATTTAAATAACAGTAATTTCTGTCTCGAAACTCGAACAGACGCAGATCCGTGTGAAATCACGGAAATAATCGGTAAAAGTCAATTACAAATGAAACACTTTTCTCGTGTAATACACGTATCATTGTACTATTTCTTTCGATCCATTATACTTTATAATTCGCATATTTATTATTCCTAGCGGAAGCCGGTGAATCAACGCCCGTCATCCATATTTGATATTCTCTTCTGGTTTCGTTTCTCGCGTTTAGTTTTATATTTTATTATTTATATATTCAACATTTTTAGCGAGAGATCGCGGATTAGCATGCGCGCAGTTAATATCCCTTTTGGCTTCCATTTATTACGAATAGTCTATCCATTATTCGTTCCGATTTATTTTGGCTAGCTTTTATATTTTTCTCTAATTCCGTCCAGCCTGTGTTCTGCACGGACAGTGATCACGTACTGACATTATTTTTTTACGACTGCGTCTACCGCGCAGTTTAAAAAAGCATATTTAAAAAAACATAAGGTAACTAAAATTACTTAAGCATATTTAAATGTATTCTTTCAGCCGCTACAAGATGAAATAACAAAACAAAAATTTCCCGATAAAAGAATAACGAGATCTTGAAAAAACTATGAAAAAATAATCAGATAAAAAAATTGTTCTTCTATGATATTCCTCCTACGGTACCATTTAGATTATGCCATAAATATTTTTCGTGTCGTTAAAAATAAAGGAGATATTTACGTGGTCTGCTTTGGCTGAGACACCCTGTATTTCTATCCATCCTATTTATCCGTTTGTTTTTATATATTTAGGTTTCCTATTGTGCCGTCTACTTTGGTTCGTTATTTTTCAACGCACGGCACAATAAATCCCCGAAACGATGCCCGTTCTATACAAAAGTTTCGCTTTACAGGCAATGAAATTTAACCATCGAATATTTCGCAATCCACGACGAGCAGAGAGCCCTTCCGGACCCATAATCGTCCTATATTTATGCACAATAAATATATATTTCCCGCGAATATTTGTCTGATAGCATTTTAACGTAAAATGCATTTTTAATGAAGCACCATGAAATGAAATGAAGCACTGTGAATTGGTATAGCCGTGGCACTCGCACAATCGCAGAGCGAAATTAATTCTTCATTGTTAAAACACGGCTGGAATATGTGTAGATTGTTTTGTAATTATCATACGTTGATTTATTTAATAACTAAATTATGGAAACGGGGCTACTGGCGGCGGGTACGCGGATGCGAAATCGATCGTATATAAATTCTCGAAAATCGATACCCTCGAAAACGGAGCTTTTGTTCAAACAGATTTCATCCGATTTTAATGAAACTCGTGTGTAACGCCGAAATCGATGTATGCCAGTGGAAATATAGGGAACGGAAACATTTCTCAAAATAAAGATCGTGTGTACTTTTGTCAGGCTAATTAAATGTTGAACGACACACAAGGCAAACTTTTTCACTGCGACTAATCATTCCCGAGAGGAACCGTTAAATGTATCCTGTTACCCTAACTCCGTGGACTACGTTTAAGCAGTGTACGTATTTTCGACAAGAAGGGGCGGCAGGAACACAGGACAGTAAAATTTTTTGTTTATTAAGGACAGTACAATCATCAGAAGAATTTCGAATCATTGATGTATTATTTTCAACATGGAAAAAGGAACACTACCAACGACAGCATTCGAACCCAACATATCCGCTTGCTAGTCCGACAATTTAACCGCGGCGCCAACCGGTCATTATTATTTTCAACAAATTGAACCCATTAACAAAAAATGAAAAAGCTAACACGTTAGCCAAAGAAGCTACAGAATCAGCAACCCTATCGAATGTTAAAATACCGTTTACCGATTATTTTAGCTATTTCAAATATTGAATGAGAAGCTCAACGAACGATTTAATTAAGATTGAAGCCTTAAGGGACTCATTCACGTTGAAGCATATTGCGCAACAATTATTGCGCAGCATGATGTCCATCCAAATTCATATTGTATTAATTAGTCAGTCACTACCATTTACGGGTAATAATGTTGCGCAATAGGCATATTAATCAATCCATCTTGGTCAAAGTTTTAATCGATTAATGCCCAACTCTGAACGAAACTCCTAAGAAGCCTATTCGCGATCGAGCATATTTCGCAACAATTATTGTGCAGCATGATGTTCATCCAAATTCGCATTGTATTAATTAGTCAATCACTATCATTCACGGTCAATAATGTTGCGCGATAGGCACTGTTGCGCAATATGCACAATAATCAATCAATCTTGGTTAAAATTTTTATCGCTTAATGCCCAACTCTGAGGGGTCCTATTGCGCAACAATTATTGTGTAGCATGATGTCCATCCAAATTCACATTGTATTAATTAGTCAATCACTATCATTCGCGGTCAATAATGTTGCGCAATATGCACATTACTCGATCAAACTTCCATATCTCACACGTTTCTATAATCAGTACAGTAAAGTCGCGTTTACTTAACAACAGCCTGTGTTTTGCGCGGACAGTGATCGTATACCAACATTATTTTTGTATGACTKCGTCTACCGCGGCGACCGCGTAGATAGYTCAAAAGAAAGCAGAACACAGAGAAAGACAGCATGACAGTAGTGAGGGTAGGCACTGGACACTGATCGCGGACAGTAAACGGGACTTTACTGTAGAAAAGTTACTCGGCGCGCACATAGGTACATATGTCTACACCGGAGCAACATCGGAGCGACAACCAACTAAAAGAAGCTTGCTGATTTGAACCGCCGCTTCAGATTTTCCCGGTAATTCTGGAGGAGTTCCGATTTTAATTGGTAGCCTTTTCGGGTGTGTATGAAAGGCGAGGCCAAAAAACGTCGACGACGCCCGTACATTATCCGGGCTAATTGGGCCACGATATTGTGCTCCGGAAACGATACGGGCCGTTTGACGCGAGAGAACGAAAGAAAGAGCGAGAGAGAGAGAGAGTTGGAGGAAGAGAAAGAGAGAAAGGGGAGGAGAGTCTCGGGGCAGCAGTCCGACCCGGCGGACAATGCTCGGATTAACAATTAATGCGCGCGATAATTGTGCCGGGCGGAACGTCATCGATTATCAATAATAATTAATTACGATTAATCGCGTCGAACACGGTAAACACGCGAGGAGCGGTCGGGGAGTGGGGACTTTCATTTCCCGGGCAAATCGAGCATCGGCTCCGAACAGCTTTAGGATCATTGCGGCTTGGTCGCACGAGAAAATCGCCGCGGAATCCAGCCCGTCCGACGCCGAAAGTTGAACGTTACCGCGGCGTTAATTATGGTAACGCGCACTTTCCGAAACTGCAATATCGTGGCGGCGGGGAATGACTTTTCATAATCGTGCGGGCGTGGGGGGGGGGGGGGCGACGAACGTCGACCCTGTTTTTCCCACGCTCCAAACTCCACTCTCCGGGTCAGGATAACGAGAGTTTGCGCACCGTTCGTTCGCCATCGTCGTGCCGGAAGCCTTTGTCCTTCGGAAATTAAAAGCCCCATCCCCCGCGAAACGCGATTCTTAATTCGAGGCTCGTTTCAGACACAGTAAACGCCAGTAGGAGGACCTGTTGCGTGGTTTTAGCGGATCCCTGTCGAAACAATACCGACAATCCTCCTCGCCTCTTGACTCACCCGTTTGTTTGTGTCGCGCTGCGAAAATCATTCAACGACGCCTCCACGCTTCGACAACTCTACAGTTCGAGACCCCTGGCCACGGCAAAGAAACCGTCGCGAAACGCTCCAACATCGGCGAGTCAACGTGGCGCCATCTATAACGCGGTTCTATAGTGGAACCACCTTTGTGTGTGTGTGTAGTCCTCTTTGTTTAGTGACCTCTTCCACTGATACGATTAAGTCATTACACTTAATCGATTGTTGTTTTGATTTACGACTTCTCGATCAGTGGCGCGTTATCCTATGGGCAACTTGGGGAAATTCACAGGACCCCAAGCAAAACGGGGCCCCGAACACAAACCAAGATCCAAGATCCAAATTCTATGCTTTTCCCCGGGGGCCCCGAAATTCTACTTTGCCCAAGGCACCAACTAGTTATAACGCGCTACTGCCAGTGGCGCGTTACCCTACGGGCAACTTGGGCAAATTTCCGGGCCCCTAACCAAACGGGGGCCCCGAACACAAACCAAGATCCAAATTATACGCTTTTCCCCAGGGGGGCCTGAAATTCTACTTTGTCCAAGACCCGAACTAGTTATAACGCACCACTGGATACGCAATGCCGCGCGTGGCATCCGATTTCCCTAGAAGTTCGAAACTCGTCGTTGGGCATCGCTTGTCATTCAAGCCGCGTAGTAGCGGCGGTAATAGCAGTTTCATGGTCAGAACTGTCAAAGGGAGAAAGGCCAGCGGGAAAATAGTGACCACTTTCCGCCATGAACCATACTCTGACGAGGGCCCGGAAAACCTCTATGGTTCCCCGGATTTCCGTGGAAGAAAAAGCCCAGCGGTTAGTCGCGGACCATGTAATTAGACGTAACGGTTGGCATAGCCCGGAGGCGCAAATGTGGCGAAAAACTGCTGCGAAAACATGCTCGGCCCTCTGGATTAATGACCGCCTAGCGTCGAACTTTCAGTCGACTGCCGCGGGTGGACCACGAAAACTGGCCGGGCAAACTCTAATCGCGATTAACGTCTTGTTTACACGTCGCCCGGTGGATACCCGACGGATAAACGGCGCATAAAAGACGGCCACGTCGATGCAACATCGCATTTCGTCTAAGTGGATACATGAAAAATATCAGACCGCCCATCCTTTTCATACTTATTAAGAGGCAAGGGGCACCAAACGACATACCTATTCTAGGATATTTATCAGTGTTACCAACATCTGCGCGGAGAATGTTTTTTTGTGGTAACACTGATAAACATAGATATGTATCAGTCTAACGCTTCAATTTTACTATGATTCCACGTTTTTCCCTTTTTTTATTAATGTCTTTATTGCTATTAGTAGATCCGAGTGGACTCAAGCCCCATATATTTTTGTTGTTACGATTCCACGTTGACAGTTCTGACTAGGCGCCATCTGGTCTAACTAGCTGAACTAAAATTGGCTCTAGACTTGCTTTAGACTCTGGCATCACGAATGGAGTATGGGGAAACTGAATGCAATCACGGGCTGTCGTTTTTTTACCTTATACGAGCATATATTGAGCTGCACAAGGGTTCATTTGATAGAGGAAGGTTAACTGCGCCACGATGTGCCCCATCATATGAGTCAAAAATGTCTCTTTGTGACAGAAAAATAAGTCCAAAGTAGAGCAAACATCGAGAAAACACCAGCAGATTCAGATGTATTTTTCTGTCACAAATAGACATTTTTGACTGATATGATGGGGCACATCGTGGTGCAGTTAACCATCCTCTATCAAATGAACCCTTGTGCAGCTCAAAATATGCTCGTATAAGGTAAAAAAACGATAGCCCGCAAACCCATGTTTCGATACAAAATCTAGGAAGATTTTAGTTACTTTCTAGTTATGTCACGTGGTGCCCTTTGCCTCTTAACCTTCATCCGCACCCTTCTGTCAATTCGACACAGTTTTCCCGAAGTACGTTACACCGTTCTATTGTTCGATGGTTTTACCCGAAACTTTGTGACATTTATTTTTTAATGCGAAACACTTCACCGAAACGTCAAACGTTGGTAATTATTGCGAAAGTGTCACTGTACTCCGATTTTGATGAAAATTAAATATGTTATAGATTTCAACCATTCACTATCATTCACGGTCAATGATGTTGCGCAATATGCTTGACCGTGAATGGGCCCCTCAAGGCTGTATTTTATCGCAAAAACAGGCGAGCGTGTTGGCAATAAAAAATGGTTTATACATGTATATTAAAAGTATCGCGGGAAAATATGGTTATGCTCGGAACACGTGCCCGGGGGTGGTATGTCAAAAGAGAGAGAGAGAGTAGACAGAGAGGTTAAAAGGAACATGAAATAGAGAGACCTGCGCCGGACTAATAATAAAACAGGTATTCGAGAGGGCGTCGGGGGATACGTTTAACACGACTAAATCAATTTGGCGTCACGTTTCGCGCGTAACAGCCGAACTTTCCCGGCGGCGAAAGATGCAAACGGCCAGGTAATTCGAGCCGAACAGTTAAGAAACTCCGAATTCCGCTAACGCTCCGTTAACGGTTTAACGGGTCCATTCAGAACGGAGTCGCAACCCGGCGAAGAAGTCAACTGCGAAATTCTAACTCGATCGCGAATACCCCCGGCGGCGTTGTTACAGAGTTTTAACGTATTCCCTAATACCCGACACCATGGCTCGACCCTGTCCCCGGTCCAGTCCTATTCGGTCCGGATTCGCCACGGCCCGAGTCCGGTATTCCGCTCGAAATTTCACTGGAGAACCAGCTTCGCGTATCCCCCTTTCACTTTCGCATTCTGTAATTGTTGCGTTCAACGAAATCAATAAGTGAAATAAATAAATGCTATATTTTTAGAATTTCGTGTTCAAATAAATTGTAAAGGACTTTATTATTAAATAAATTTTCAAATATTTAAATTTGTAATGTAATTGTTTTCATACTTTTATTATATAACATTAATAGATGTTGATGAAAGGAAAATCAGTAACAGAGTGAAATGAATGAACAGAAAAACATAAAACATTATTTTAAAAATAAAAGATCTAATACATACATAGTAACATAAAATTAAAAAAAGAAACATATAAACAAAAAGGTCATAGTTAACAAATAGAGAAGAGTGGCCGTGGACATAAAAGTTTCCTTCTTCTTAAAGTGCTGGAAACGCCAAAATGGTGTGTGTAATTATGTGTAATTATATAGGAAAGGTCAGGGACAGGGAGTCAGTCCGGTGTCCTCCGAACACCATGTTAGGGGGAGCCGAGTCTCACTTTGTCCGAGGCCCCAACCAGTTATAATGCGTTACTGCCAGTAGCGCGTTACCCTATGGGCAATTTGGGCAAATGCTCGGGACCCCGAACACAATCCCAGATCCAAATTCTACACCTTCCCCTGAGGCCCCGAAATTTTACTTTGTCCAAGGCCTCAACCAGTCATAACGCGCTACTGTGTATAATCACCGATATAATAAAGAACACAATATAAGACGGAGAAGTTCTAACCACTATAAGAGCAAACTCGTACGGCAAGGTATAGTTTTTCCTCGTTAGCGTCGTCGCTCCGACTCTCACGGAACCTTCACGCCATTTTGGCTAACAATTCAGTGCTGCGGTATGTCGATAATTACGAATGTTGAAGCCGCAACGTTAACAAGGTCGAACTGTAATTTCTATCGAAACGTAGAGAAGTTAGGGAGGGGGGGTCTCTTGTCTCGATCCCTCGACATCCTTTAAATTTTGTTCGGCCGGGTTGTTGCAGATGGGAGTTCGAGTTGAAGACGGCGGCGGAGACCGGTTTGTTGCTCTACAACACCGGGCAATCGTCGTACGCCGATTACCTCGGGATCGAGTTGTTCGAGGGTAAAATACGTCTGCTGATGAACAAAGGGAACGGGCCGACGGAGTTGATACACGGCGCGCCGGTGAACGACGGCAAATGGCACCGAGTGGTGGTCGATTTCAATCCGAGCGGAATCGGGATCACGGTGGACCGTCAGGAAAGAACGATCAGCCTGCCCAGCGGTGGTAACCGGTACCTCGACCTGGCGGACACGCTATATATCGGTGGTACGGAGTTGAACAAGCGAGCCAGAGCCCTCGGTAAAGGTCTGAAATCCGGGGACCTGAGCTACAAGGGCTGTCTGCGAAGTATGCAGCTGGACAACAAGGAGCTCGGCCTGCCGGACGTCAAGATCAGCCAGGGGATCGTGGTCGGCTGTGTTTGGGGATTCCCGTGCATCGAGGCGGAGCCCTGCCTATCCGACGCCGTTTGCTCCCAGCTGGGTGTCACCTCGTTTAAGTGCGACTGCGATCAACCGTTGTGCATCAAGCCCAGCTACGCCGAGGATTACAAGGCAAATATTGAACGATCCTCCTCCTACATCCACCCCCTCCCAGCGCGTCCTGCACCCTCGCTTTCTACCTATCCGTGGCGCAACGGGGGCTTCGATCGACAGTACCCGTTTGCTCGCTTTATCACGAAAATATTGTTACTGTTCCGCCGTTTTTCTTCAGCAATTATTGGACGTAAACAACCTAAGTGCATGGTTTACGTGGCCGTGTGCTGCCTCCGTGCCCGCCGGCATCCTTTGATGAATAAAATTTTCAAGAAACACAACGGCCGGGAATACGACCATCGGTAACACGGTGCCGTTAACTCTGTTGCTCCTTCGCGACACCACACGATTCTGATTTTCTTAAACGGTCAATGCAGACATTGTCCATTACATGTTTCTGCTTTTCTAGATTTCCTGTGTACATACAGGGTGGTCCACGCAACTCGCATACCTACAGTTGTGGACAAAATTAACTGAACAAATTTATCACCCATCCATAGCATTGTAAATGCAAATAAGTTTATTGACATTTTTTAATGAAAATATGGAAGAGTCAACTCTAAAAATGGGAATGAAAAATTTTGACACGATTGTGGGATTGATGTTCTCGATTGGACTCCATAAAGTGCAGATCCTATAGAAAATTTATGGAGCTTATTAGATTCGGAAATACAATTTAGAAAAATGTCATAATAAAACAGTACTTTTAAACGAATCGCAATGAAAATGTCAACAAATTGATCGAAGTTACCTCGAAAAACTTGTGGAAACCATCCCACGACGATTGGAAGCAGTAATTAAAGCAAAAAGTTACAATAGCAAGTACTAATTGCTTATTTTCGATATATTTATAAAGTGCCCACTTAATTTTAACCACCAAAAATTCGATACAATTTTGATTATTGATATTATTGTTTATTTCATTAAAGTACACTTTTTTCACTGAAATGTTCCATACAATTCTGGTTTATTAATATTATGTTTTAAATTGCGTTGATTTTTTGTTGATCATTAAACCTGTCCACTTAATTTTGTCCACAACTGTAGGTGTACAAGTTGCATGGACCACCCTGTATCAATAGTCAATATTTCAGTTAAGTATGACATACAGGGTATCCATGAAATTCTCTCGAAAATGCTGCGCGCATTCGAGCGTCTGTAAAAAGTTTGGAAAATTGTTTTCGTGACCGAAACCAGCATGGGTTTAAAGATGGCGACCACTAAGGTAGACGACGAAACCTTGTCTATTGCATCGAATTCGTCTAAATTCAATTTCGAACTTCCCGACCAGTTGTATTATTCCAGTGCCGAATTCATATTATCGGGCCGGATCGCTTTAATATTGACAATGTCCGAACCAGTTTCGAGTCGTAGTGTCCGCGCTGCACCATAACGATTATACTACCATCCCCGGCGGACTGTATTTCTACATCACGTCCATGGTAGATCCAGTGGCGGATCAAGGCAAGTGGCGGCCCTAAGCGGTCAAAAATTTCACCCTCCACCCAAAAAATGTTTGAAGAAAAGTAATCGAAATGAATGACCTTTTTTATTTTTAGCAAAAATATCTGTCCATGGTAGCCAGCGCCATTATACAATTTGACAAGCTAAACATTTTCCGATCCAAACGCGGAGCCCCCAGAAGAATCCGGGGCCCTAACCGGCCGATTAGACCGCCACTGTTGCCGAGTATAAAATTTGTTGTATCAGTGGTGCATTAAGAGGTAAGCGGACTAAACGGCCGGTTAGGGCCCCGGATTCTTCTGGGGGCCCCTCAGTTGGAGCAGAAAATGTTTGGCTTGCCAAATTGTGTAACAGTGCTGGCTATTAACAGATATTGGCGAATTTTCCGATAACGTCCATTCTCAGAATTCGATGAAATTTTGAAAATAGATTCTTTTTTTACTAAAATGAAGATTGCCAGAAGGATTTTTCCCGACTAGAAAAAAATTATTTTATCATTTCGATGTCGCTCTCTACCTTACCGACTCAGCGGCTTTCTATTTTATATAGAATATCTTCAATTAATTGTAAAAATGGATCATCACAAGCCTGGTTCACCTCACAGCGCCATAAAAATTCACACATATGACCTATAAGCGAATCCTCTTTAATTTAGATTGATACATACATAAGGTAAACTTTCAATTTTTAAAGACTACTCCTAGATTTTCATATGCGTGGTCGGGCTGGCCCGACGGCCAGCCCTCTCCGCCCCCACCACAGCCTAACCACAACTCTTTCTGATCGTATAATCTGTGCAAAGACGGTAAATCGGTAAGTCGGTCAGGTGAACTGCAACATTGAAATGATAAAAAAATGTTTTTCGAGTCGGTAAAAATCCTTCTGGCAATCGTTATCTTAGTAAAAAAAGAACCTATTTTCAAAATTTGATCGAATTCTGAGGATGGACGTTATCGGAAACACAGCCCAAATATTTTTTCTAAAAAAGAAACTTGTCAAAAAAACTTGGAACTTCTTTTTGAGGGGGGGCCCGAAATTTTTTCCCGCTTAGGGTCTCCACTTGTCTCGAACCGCCATTGCGCTGTATCTCATCCTAGGCGCACGAAAGAACATCCGGCAGTAATATTTGTACGAACAATCTTAAAGCGAGACCGGATAAAAGTCTACTACTGCTTGTGAACACATCTCAGGGCAACCAAATAAATTGCTGAAGTACACCACTTTTCTTTGCCACAACATTTGCTATTGCGAACCAGGATGCGGAACAAGGCGATTTTCTAAAATTCGACGACTCTCTCGGAATTTTCTAGCAAATCGATATGCACGAGGGCGGACAACTCCATATTCTCGTTATCTCGATAAAAATTTGCTCGCGTGGGCGTACCCGGCTTTCGATACTCCCTACTGTGTAAGAAAATCTGATCGTACGTCCCTTTACCGACTTAAATTTAGCTGGCTAAATACGGACCGGAGGTAGATCCTTCAGCTCCGTCGTCTTGCTTACAAAATTTTCTTCGCCCTCCGCCCACCGCCACCCTCCCGTATCTCTGTAATCCGTTTCATGCAAATTTTTCGCTTCACCCCTCATGGGGTGCTCTCGTCCTATCTCAATCATTCCTCGCAATCACACCGCGCATCTGGATCTCGAGCATGCTTTTCCTCGTGGTATCCCTCGCATATTTCCAAGTCTCCTACTAGCTTGATACTCTGATAAACTCCGCGACAAATTCTATTCGGAGACATTACTCCATGATGTCACTTGCCGTGCAGTGGCAGATCAAGACAAATGGCTAGCAGAGAGATCCAGTTTCCTTTCTGTTAAAAAGAGTATATCTTTCTAATTGTACATAATGCTATATAGACCGAACGCCCGGGCGTAGTAATGCCAGATAGGCGGTGTCCACCTGGACGTTTGGTAAGACCTAGAGTCACAGAAGGAGGACTTTAGGGCATGAACATCTAGCCCCCACTACGGACGTGGTGCGTTTTTCCCCTCCTTGCCAAAAATAAAGATCAAGACAAATGGCAGGGGAGAGGGGGTAAACTTTACCTTGACGGACCCAAAATTTCGGCCTTTTTCGAATGGATTATGATGTATTTGGTATGTAATTCAGTAGATTTTGTTTAATGGCACTGAGGAAATCCTCTTACGAACACTCTCTCCTCAGATGTCATTTAGAGAGGATAGTTTGGGGCTCGGCTCCCCTCTCAGAAGTAATTTGAGGGGATCATATGGCCTTCCGCCTTTGCCATACCCACTAAAACCCCACCGCCCAAGACCCTTTCCGGTCTCTTTTTGGCACATTTGTTATGTCGTCCTCTGCGACTTGCTATCCGCATTCAGCTTTTTTAAAAATTTTTTTACGGATGTGGGGAAAAATACAATTACGTACACCCCTCCCCCCCTAGATGACGGCGGGGGTTAGTGTGGGACTCACATCTCAGATGGTTAAAAGACATTCGTACCATAATCTCCCTATTTTTCCCATATACTGTCAAGTTTCAGTTTTAATTTAAAAAAATTTCATCGCTCTATCTTATTTCTATCGGAAGTTCTTTGATTTTGTCTCCGATTTGGACGAAAGATCCCGGACCTCTCGTCGTAGCACGGTGATACGTGTTCGGTTCTCGAATTTTGCAGGTGTATTCGAAGGGAAATTTACCGGTGAACCTGGAGATACTCTCGCTGAGCCCGCTGCTCGTATCCGAGGGTGAACACGTGCCGGTGACGAGTGATAACATTGCCATGGTATTAGACATCGCTAAATATGGGGTCGAGGAGGACGGCGTTATCTTCACCCTGGTTACACCGGCCATCTACGGGAACCTGAACCTGGACCTCCTAACGACCAGAACAGAGCACTCCTTCACTCTCGAAGACATTAATCGAGATAAGGTAATACCCTAACCAACGAAACACATGCTTGCCGTCGAATTCACAAGGGGTACAAGTGACCAGAATAAAATTCACCGTTGGAATGAGAACGTCCACAGTGATGATCGATAACGTGCATGTGCGTCGGCCAATCACTAATTATTAGTGTTATCGACGTATTGCAAACTAAACAAAATCCCTTTCCTGAACCAAACCCCTCAGCCTTTGTCCTGTCAAAATTTCGATTTAGTTTCTAATCCAATTTTTCTTTTCCTAAAAACCTTATTCGGACTATTACGAACATTTTTTTTTTAATTTTGAATCGCTCACCATCGAACAGCGCTTAATTTTTATTTACAGTGACTCCTACTAATATTCGGACACTGTTAGAAAAGAGACGATAACTTTCTTAATATTGTACTATACGATTTGAACTTTTTTGAAAAGCTACAACAATTATTTTGTTACATAATGTGAAAAAAATTTTGACAAAAATTGCTATTCATCGGAATTGTAAGAAAAAAAATACTAAAAGTTGCATTTTACAACTTTTTTATGTGGGCCTATATTGAAAATTCAGAAATTAGTTTTTGTAGGTCTGTGGCAATTAAACATATTCGGCGAATCTCGTCGAAATCGGGCGACGTTTAAAGATGGTAAAAATTATAGAATTTTGCATTATGGCGCATTATAACTAGTTGGGACCTTGGGCAAAGTAGAATTTCAGGGCCCCTAATCCCAACTAAATGACTTTCACGTTTCAAACAATTAAACAATTATAGAAACTAGTACGTACTTAATATTTCATTAAAAAATGAAATAAATTCTCCTTCATCCATGAAACACATACAAATACATACACATACAAAAAGTACACATATTGATATATAGAACACCATAAAGTTGTATACACATGACAATTATATAGAGTGAGTCGTCTAACGTTTGTACTTTAAATATGTTTGCTTGTTTTCAAAGTCAGAATTGGGCAAAATGTAATTGCAATTACAATTACTTACCAATTACTGTAATTTGTAATTGCAGAAATAAAATTGCAATTACTGTAATCATGTTAAGTAATTGCAATTACTTTTCGAATCACTATAATTTTAATTGTGATCCGCAATTACAATTTCTGCTTGAGCCAAAGTAATTGCAATTATAATTACAATTACATTTAATTGTACTTTTCTTTCTGCAATTACAAGTAATTGTAATTGCTAGTTGCAATTACTTAACGCCAAAATAGCACTAAAAAAGTATTAGATAGTATCTAATATCTGATATTATAAGACTATATCAGATGGTATCTAAAATTTTTTCAATTCCATTTTGGCAATAAGTAATGGCAACAATCAATTAAAATTACTTGTAATTACATTACACTTACTTGTAATTGTAATTGCAATTACTTTAGATCAACCAGTAATTGTAATTGCGGACCACAATTACAATTATAGTGATTCGTAAAGTAATTGCATTTGCCAGTTACAATGGCATGTAATTGTAATTTTATTTCTGCAATTATCAATTACAGTAATTGGTAAGTAATTGTAATTGCAATTATTTTGGCTCCCCCAGTAATTGTAATTGCGAAACACAATTACAATTACAGTGATTCGAAAAGTAATTGCAATTACTTAACACGATTACAGGAATTGTAATTGCGTCTATCAATTACAATTTCAGTAATTGGTCCCTTAAACTACTAATTTTTATGTTTTGAACCATTTAACTGTTTTCATATTCAAATTGTAGTCCACTTTGGCTCCTATAATTGTAGATGTAATTAATTACTCGTGTAATTAATTACTGCATACATAAAGATACATCGAAAGTCTTTAAGACAAAGTTGGATAGTAAAATGAAGTTCTCACACTAGGGTTTATCGGGTTTTAAAAACCAATTTTGAAAACCGATGTTAAGTCAAAGTCTACGATACTATTTGACAATAATTTTTTTCCATGGGTCTATTTCCGGTATCGAAAGAGCAAGAGCCTCCTCTGGCCAGTGGAACTTCTCGTATCAGTACCGTAACATCAGAACATTCCACTCTGAGAACATTCTGTTACACGAACAAGTTTTCAGACTTTCCCGTGATATAGTTATACACTTCGCCCCTTTACCTTTTCGAAAGATTACCCGCACGATTCATTAACATTGTTAACAGCATAGTTTAACTCGTTAAAAAGTCATGGAATTTCACAGCAAAGAAGATTTCGTCGTGTTCCCCTTATTAATACCGATAACGAAGATTTTCCCGGTACTTTGGCGGTTAAGGTACAACTACTATATGCGTGTTTTCAAAGTTGGCGTCGATCAGTGTTCTTGATGATCAGTGTTACTGTCGGTCAAACCTCGCTTCGAAGAATTCCATAATTTCCGGTCCCGTATGCATTTCTTAGACTTCTTAACTTAGAATAGCAGTGTAGATCCAGTGACGGATCTAATGGCGGGGCCCCGAATTCGCAACATTTATTTTTCTTTACAAAAAATTACGTTTAGGAGAGTTTTCTTCCAACTTCTATTTCTAACTTGAGTTCGAGGGTCCCGAAATTTTTATCGTTTGGGCCCTTCATTTGACTTGAGTCGACACTACGTAAATCAACAACTTGCTTACTAAATTTTAGACCTTAATAATCCTCTCAGGAGCCTCCGCCAAATTCATATGTTTAATTAATTTCTTTCGAAACTTGGCGCGTTAAAAATTGAATTCTTCTCGTTATTAAATACTTCGTTAGTTCCTCACATTTTTTCCTGTATTTTCTTCTCAATCATTTAACAGATTTCGTTATATCTTTTCTGTGAAACCTCCACGTTTCTTGAAAAATGGCAACAAAGTCTGCGAGATAGAATTAAATAACATTGTTGGGTGCATAAAAGAAGAGGTACAGCAGAGGACCATGATTGTTCGGTTGATAAAAAAGAACAGCCAGTTTGAACAATCTCGATATATACGACCAAAATACATTAGATTCAGCCATTAATAATTTCCTAAACTAGAACCCATTATAACGTTGCATTTATCATCCTAATGACTCGTCATACTGGTTCTATCTGATAAATGGCAACAATGACAAGCATTGCAACCGATGGCGAATATATATGATTAATAAAATTGATGTACTAACGCAGAGATGAATTACAACTTGATCTGATAAAACCATTTTTAGAAAAATCAAGGACGTGGCTAGATCACAAAATATTGTACGTCATTTAAAACATTTAAAAAATTTAGAAAATTCAACAAATTAAG
The DNA here is from genome assembly GCA_028455595.1 of Lasioglossum vierecki. Taxonomy (NCBI): domain Eukaryota; kingdom Metazoa; phylum Arthropoda; class Insecta; order Hymenoptera; family Halictidae; genus Lasioglossum; species Lasioglossum vierecki. Next base: position 2,371,923 of record CM052337.1, on the reverse strand, counting down.
TTAAAAATTTGTAGAAGAACTAAAAGTATCGTGTACGACATAGTTTCCTACCGTTAACCTATCAATTACTGGTCATTTAATTGAGTTGTAACATTGTTTATTAGTATACTAACGAGGTAGGTTAGGTTAGGCTGAGTTATCTTTCACTTTCCATTAATTTCATCTAGTTAAAATATTGTTTACCAATGCATTAACAAGGTACAGAGTTATATTCTTTCAATGACACGATACCAGTTCGCCATCCAAAGATTAATGCTTTCAACCGAACTGATTTCCTCGATCCTGGAGTACACTCCGTGGCACAATGTTTCCGATCGGAGTCATTGATACCGATTTTCGAGAAAACATTCACAATTTCGAAGTATAAATTATTACTTTATGGAGTTAAAACTGATGGGAAATGAAAAAGGGGCTTATTGAAGAATGAAAAATAACAAAATAACGTAAGATTACATTTATTATGGCAAAGAAACGAACAAATAAACAAATTGTTACTGGGAAAAAAGTTTCTGATTCGTTTTACACTGTCCAACACCAAATTTGTTAAACAATTGCAGTTGCATGATTCCTATAGAGTCTTTTGAGCTGAATCGAATCTGCCCTCAATTTTTCCTCTAGATGCACAGTTTTTAAGAAACTTAATTTGAATGAGAAAATATATTTTTCAATTTTAAACAAATATTGTCATGTTATTATACAAGATGTTACACTGTTCTTTGCAGAAATAGATTCTGTAGACTTTCCCGAATACAGTGATATCCAATATTAATACATTATGAATCTATAAACATGTTTAAATAATCGTTAAAGATGGAGAGACAACCTTTTTACACCAATTTGTGAGGATATTTTTTAGTTTATCTTAAAAAATAAGACTGCAGCGGAAAATCGAACCATATCACGTTATATAGCAGACTTTTATCTTGAGACTAACCCAACCCCAACCCTTAGAAGTTAACAAGTCGACGCTTTTTCGAACCCGAAAGCAAAATATTTTCGCCCTACCAGTTTTCACGAGTGCCGTGATGTATCTCGCCGTATATGAAGGCAACTCATGCTCTCAGGCGAAGATATTTTGCTTTCGGGTTCGAAAGAAACGTCGACCTGTTAACTTCAAAGGGTTGGGGCTTTGTTAGTCTCAAGATAAAAGTCTGCTCTATCGCGTGATATAGTTCCATTTTCCGCTGCAACCTTATTTTGTAGGACAAACGGAAAAATATCCTCACAAATTGGTGTAAAACTGTTATCTCTCCATCTTTAACGATTGTTTAAACATGTTTAAAGATTCATAATGTATTAATATTGGATATCTGGATATCATAATCTATTTCTGTAAAGAACAGTGCAACATCTTGTATAATAACATGACAATATTTGTTTAAAATTCAAAAATATATTTTCTCATTCATATTAAGTTTCTTAAAAACTGTGCGTCTAGAGGAAAAATTGAGGACAGATTCGGATTCCGCGCAAAATACTCTATAGGAATCATCCAACTGCAATTATTTAACAAATTTGGTGTTGGACAGTGTAAATCGAATCGGAAACTTTTTTCCAGCAGTTGTATCAATCGGAAACTTTTTTCCCAGTAATAATTTGTTTATTTGTTCGTTTCTTTGCCATAATAAATGTAAGCTTACGTTATTTTGTCGTGTTTCATTCGTTAATAAGCCCCTTTTTATTTCCCATCAGTTTTAACTCGGTAAAGTAATATTTTATACTTCTAAATTGTGAATGTTTTCTCTAAAATCCGTTTCAATGCTTCCGATCGGAAACATTCTGCCACGGGGTGTATAACTTTGCAAGATCCAAGAATTATACGCACACTTGGAGAAGAGGTCCTGATATAGATCTTCGAGATCTTGATAATAAAACTGACTCGCGCGTTGAAGGGGCGCGCTGAATAAAAAGGCGAGCGTCGCGCTGCTCGGTGCCAAAAAAGGTGGAGGAACTATGGTGTATTCGATGATAATTATTCGAGCAAAAAGGTCGGCAGATGAAAAACCAGCGGTGCGCTCTTCCAGTTCGTCATAGGACGGACAAGCTATAGATAGTTGCCGGTTGAAGAACTAACTTTAGAACCGCGGGCTGGGGTAGGGGGAGGGGGAGGGGCGCGTTAGCGGTGCTCCTCGTGTCGTCGGACCTCTCGGTTGTCTGTTCCTCTTCTGCTTGCACTCAATTTATCCAGCGACGGTGCTCTATTTATAAACACCACCACCGCTCATTAATGGTTTTTCGTGGGGGCTCGCGTCGTACCGGGAACCGCGTATCCATTAAACGCCGGGCTCCCCGCGTTTTACCCACCGGGGTATTTCTTTCCCGATACCCTTAATTTTCCTTTTGTTCTACCGGGAAGCCCTCCACCCCGAAAATCCCAGCGAAGGAACGCAGGCGTCCGGAACCCCCGTCGATTCGGTATGCTAATCGCCGATTTATAAGCTTACCCGGTTCGCTCCAATTAATTTTAATTACGATAGGAGGGGAGAAGCAACGGCAACGCCGCGCTGGGAATGACTCGGTGAATTTAACGCAGCGTCGCACAGTATGGCCTTTCGAACGTTTAAAGAAATTTCATTCCGAAATTGAAGATTTTTTGAAAATTGCTATTGCTTTTCACTTTTTATCGCATTTCGATAAGAAAAACATGCCTCCAGTGAACTCGGTAATTATTCGGAACGTACCACTATCCTACGATTTTCATGAAATTTAAATATGTATCGTAGAACATGATAAGAGTCTTCCCTAGGGATTCCTGAAATCACTTCACCTCCGAATGTACCCATCGGGACAGGGAATCAAAGAGCGCAAACACATACACTTCAAAGAATAACTCACGAAAAAGTCTTTATTAATTATAACAAAAAACGAACTACCTTCGTCGGAAGCTCATTGCCGAGAATCATCCGACCGCTAACCCCTCCCGGTCAATCCAGGTAGGAGGGTGAGGGCCTTTCCCCCGGTGGCCCAAGGGCCCTCGAGCGCGACATTAAGTGGCAAGAGGCACCACGTGACATAACTAGAAAGTAACTAGAATCTTACTAGATTTTGTATCGAAACATGGGTTTGCGGGCTGTCGTTTTTTTACCTTATACGAGCATATTTTGAGCTGCACAAAGGTTCATTTCATACAGGAAGGTTAACTGCACCACGCTGTACACCATCATGTGAGTCAAAAAAGTCTATATATGACAGAAAAATATATCGGAATCTGTTGGTGTTTTCTCAATGTTTGCTCTACTTTGGGCTTATTTTTCTGTCACAGATAGACATTTTTGACTGATATGATGGGGCACAGCGTGGTGCAATTAACCTTCCTCTATCAAATGAACCCTTGTGCAGCTCAAAATATGCTCGTATAAGGTAAAAAAAACGACAGGCCGTGATTGCATTCAATTTCCCCATATTCTATTCACGATGCCAGAGTCTAAAGCAAGTCTAAAGCCAATTTTAGTTCAGCTAGTTAGACCAGATGATGCCTAGTCAGGACTGTCAACGTGGAATCGTAACAACAAAAATACAGGGTGTCCCAAAATTCTCTCAGCATCCGGAAATGGGAGGATGCCCTGATCATTTCCAGCAACATTTTCCTTTACGAAAATGTCATCTGAGGCTTCGTTAAGGAATTATTAACGGAAAACACGGACCAATCCAGAGCACGACCTACATAAGACTTTTAAGTACCTTTAGGCACTAAAGGGTTACAGTGATTAGAAATCATTATAGTTCGAGTAGTTTTAACAAAATTAATGATAAAAAAAGAAACAACATCATTAAGGATTTAATGTCCCTAAATGATCGAAATGTCACACCGTGCATCGGTGATTCACCCGAACGAGGGGGAGAGAGCGAATTTTTAAACCGGTCGCGCTTCAAAACACAAGAGATACGACACTCTCTCTCTCTCTTTCTCCCTGTCAACGAATTTATTGGTTCGTTAAGAAACCTGACGGAGAAAAAGGAACGTGAAGGGCAGGAGAGAGAGAGAGAGAGAGAGAGAGAGAGAGAGAGAGAGAGGGAAGGAGCGGTTGGAAAAATTTCGATCCCGCCACTGGAACTCGTAAATAAACTGTAACACGGGAAGAAGTAAATCTTTGTGTAATGTCGAGAGACCGGTGGCCCGCGCGCGCTTGCTTGCACATATATACCATTTTTCATCCGAATGTTGTCGCGGTTTCATAAAGTCGCCGTCGTCTCGCGACAAATAATCGCGACGAACAGTGGCGCGTTTCCCAATGGGCAACTTAGGCGAATAGCAATATAACAATTTGGGTCCCCACCACAAAACCAGGATACAAGATCCAAATTCTACGTTTTTCTTATAAGAAAATTTCAGACTCTAATTTGGGATGATTCAAAATAAAGTATAATATCTGAAGATATTCAAAACAACAAGAGTTGGGGGCCTAGACTTTTCACGATAGTATAATAAAACACAATGAATGACCTTTTTTGTAGCAAAAACAGGTCTGCAGCATATGCTACTGCTACTGAAGTTATCCTGGCACTGTTTTTATCTAAAAGATTCTCATGGATGAAGGAGAATTTATTTCACTTTTTTCGCAATAATAAACATGTAGATGTTTTGACAATTGTGTTATTTTTTACAACGTGAAAGTTATTACTATACAGCGGATCTTATGCAAAATAAAAATTTTCTATCTGAATTGCAGCAAACTGGAGTTGTTATTAGGTTGGAAACAATATATAACAGTATTTTTAAATTCTTCGAATGTTTTCACTGTTTTCAATTAGACCTACTAATTTTTGTTATAAATGCATAAAATCCGCTGTCTAGTTATTATATTTCGTTGGGGGTTAGGGGCCCCGAAAATTCCATTTTGCCCAAGGCCCCAACTAGTTATAACGCGGCACTGGCGACGAGGGAGCCGTCGTCGTTCGCGTTGTCGTTCTCATTTCTCGTTCGAGCGACTCTCGTTCCGTGGCACGCGCCTTCGTCCCTGTCGTGGCATCCATATTCATAAGTACCACCGCGGAAACATTGTTTACCAGGCGTCGCGCATTGTCTCATTATCATGATGAAATCCGTGACAGATACAGTACATGCACGACGGCAGCGAAACCACCGAGGACAGCATGATCCTGGAGGTGACACTGGTGGCGGCCGCTGATTACACGCTGCCCGGCTATCTCCAAGGACGACTGAGGTTCCCGCTACACGTCAACGTTACGCCCGTTAATGACCCGCCATTGCTCGAGATATCGACCGCGAAAGTGCTACGTCTCGCTCAGGTAAGACAACCTACCTACCTACGCCAGAGTTGCTCAAATTGCGAACCACGTTCACAGCTCCGTTCTTTCGCACTGGCCCACTCCATTGAACAGGAATCATTTGAACAAGGAATTAATAAATTACACTGTCCAACAGTAAAAATGTTTCCATATTGAGTTTTTTGCGCTGATTTCGAATTTGGCCTTAATTTTTTCCTACACGCACAGTTTTTGAAAAACATGACTTTGATAAAAAATCTATTTTTCAACTTTAAACAATTATTGTGATGTTATTATGGTAGATATTGTATTGTTCTTTGGAGCAAAAGATTCTGTAGACTTTCCTGAGTACAATTAAGACCAGATTCGGAATCAGCGCAAAAAACTGTATAAGATCCACCCAACAATTATATGAAAACATAAAAAAAGTTTAAATTTGTTGGACAGTGTTATTTTTCCTCCACGAAAAGTAGCCATAGAGTGGCTTAAAAGCAACAGTGATGCACTACCGGGTATACCTTTCTTTTTTACTTAAGGGCGGTAGGGAAAGCACCGCCCCCCCCCCCTCCTAATGTTGGTCGGGGGTAGTGTGGAACTCATCCATCCAAATAAAACTAAGGCCCACTAAAACCCCACCACCTAGGGGCCTAGAGGACTCCCTCCTCATCTAATAAGGCCATAAATTTATGGCCCGCTATCCGCATTCAGAGAGGACTATCACGATAAGCTTGTTCTTTGCTCTTACTAAACTTTTTTTAAAGGCCCTAGGCCCTTTCTTTTGCACACGGGCGACTCGTATACACGCGGTGGACCTGAGTAGATGTCCCGTTTCGAGGAAAAAAATAAATGGTCACTTTAGGTATACCCTTACTTCGCGTTACAGATATCGTATCCCTCGAATCAGCAGTTTTATGCTTCTAGAATTTTTTAGAAATCAATTCTTCAGTCAAAATGTCACAGTAATTTCTTTCCGTAATTTTTTGTCGAGTAGAACAGAAGAAATAAAATACTATTTATGTAGATAACTACCCTTGAAGTAGGGGTACCGACTTGGAGAGATAAGAACATAAGTGGCAACTGTATTTCAGTTCAGGCAGAGATGCAAACAGCGGATCTTTAAACTGACCTTCTTCGGGCGCATTAGTTGGATGGGAGGATATGGCCCAAGGGATCAGTGGTCTTTGTAGTAGGTATTGGAGAAACCGAACACCTGACCCTTCGAGTCTGACACTACCCCCTTCTGGGGTGTACATAAATGTATTTTTTCCACTCGTCCTTAAACTTAAAAAAGGGGTACAATTTGAAACTTGTCACACAGGACTATCTTGGGAGCCCTCTCAATAGTATGAAGATAAATAAATTTGGCTTTCGCGCGATCTTCCCGTGAACAAAGAATAGTGGTCTTCCGGCTGTGAGACGACGTGAAGGAGGCCCAAAATCCTAAGTTGTGGCACGTGAATCTGAATTAGTTGCGCCGATTGACTTAGTAGTGGGATGAAGAAGTCCCTAGGTCCTACATCGTGGGGCATTGGCCATCTCGTGCTGGCTCTGTTCCCGCATCACGGAAATTTTAACAGCGCGGAACCGCTCGGAGACCGCGTTAACGTAATTGCCGCGAATTCGGCCGACACGCTCGTCGACTCGCCACAGTAAATCAATTAATCGAGATTCGACGAGATCGTGAGGCTACGTTCCTCGTCCTCAGCGAACGAACGAACGGCCCAGCCCGACCCGGAGCGAAATCGATTTAAGTCGCTGCTTCAAACGCTGCCCTTAATTAACCACTTAAGCCAGCAATCTTCTTAAACGAAATAATTCTTGCGCCGTTCAAATTAAGCTTTAACCCCTTCGGGGTTCAAGATACCGGCGGAGATCGAGTGCGGCTCCGACCAGCGAGTCCTCGTGTAATTGAAATGCCCCGTGAAATACCTTGTTCGAGTTCTTTTTCCTGGGACGGAACAGTCGTCTGACATAATTAGGCCATCGGATGCTGGTTCTTGGGCTAGGCATAGGCATCAACGTGATTTTGCTCTGGGAGCAGCCTGCATTGCCCTCTGGGGCATAACGGGAGTCTTACGATCTTGTGTCGTAACCTGACAGAAAGGTCCAAATCTTTATTTCCCTGGGTGTGGGCGTGGTTTAGGTGCTCTCGGCGATTTCAACAGAACCTCTGCGATACCCCAAGGAGATGTCTGTATGCCCTGGTTTAGCCTAAATTCCATATCCCCTAAATATCTAGCTCTGGAGACCGCACTGTCATCCTCTTACGTACAATTTGTACAGACAATTTTTATCTTGCATTAAGGTCCGCAGTCTAGTTGTGTTGAAAAATTTAATTTTAATTTATTTGAAATTTAATTTTAATTTATTTATTTATTTAAATTTAGGATTCAATTTTTATTTATTTAAAATTCAATTTTAATTTATTTATTTATTTATTTAAATTTAGGATTTAATTTTTATTTATTTAAAATTATCACGATCAAAATTTTCGTTTGCGTTCCGAATAGATATTGTTGCTCGGAGCTATACCATCAGGTAACTATACTGGCCTAGGGGATCTGGTTTAGATCGATCTCAAGCCGGATGCATTACAGGGAGGATAAACTACGTTGTTTAATCGTTCTTAGGGGACAAGGAAGATCTTGACGAAAGAACTAGTCTGGGCGATCGACGCCGACACGCCGTCGGATATGCTGGTCTACACAATTCTGCGTACCGACGCTGACGCCGGCTACGTTGAGAGAGTGACCTACCCCTCGCGGCCCATCGACACGTTCACTCAGGCCGAATTGATGCAAGGATTAATTGCATACGTACACCGGGGAAATGGTAACGTTATCATCTCATTCATACCCACATAATTCGCCAGCTTTCCATGTTAGAAACGACCGCATCTCAACCAATTTCACTTGCTTTCAAAGGAGACGTCGTTCGACGTTCTACAGCGCCAAACCCTTATACAAATCCAAGTTTCTCAGAGCAAATTCGTGACAAACGGCAACTAAATTGAACGATGATGCTTTTCAAAGCTTCCAGTTGATCAAGAAAAATATTATCCCATTACACTTGACTGTTCTAACTCGAACACTAAAGATTCCTTTCGACCTAGAACGTTTACATTTCATACAATGGCGCATCCAGAGAGGGGGGGCAAGTCCCTCCTCAAGAAAAGGGAAATAGAATAGACATTTTTTCTAAAAAAAGAAGGTCAATGTGTTCTATTTTATTATCATAGTTTATTGAACAGAGCGTGATTAACGGTTGGGTTTAACCGATTGTTCTCCCGGCAGCGAAACCGAACGCGAAGCTGGATCTCCAGGTAAGTGACGGGATCGAGAGCAGCAAGCCGGCGAGCCTGAGGGTGGCCGCTCATCCATTGGAGATCAAATTGATGCACAACACCGGCCTGGTCGTGGTGCATCGATCGTTCTCGTACCTGACCCCGGCAAACCTTTCCTTCACAACAAACTCAGACGACAGTACCATAGACATCCGCTACGACATCGTCTCGCCGGCTCAATTCGGCGCGATCCAAAAGTTGGAGGACGTCTCAGCGTCCCGGCAACGTTTTGACGTCTCTTGGACGAACGTCAACTACTTCACGAGCCGTGACGTCGAGCTGCAGACGGTGAGGTACCTGCACAACGAAGGCAGTCCTAACCAGGATGAGTTCAAGTTCCAGGCTAGCGTGCGAGAAGTCCGAGCACAGCACACCTACGACTTCCGGATCACGTTCATCGATTTGGAATTGAAAGAGGCGAAGCGGGTGCCGATAAATTTCACGAACGTAGCGGAAGTGTTCATCAGTGGACAGAACTTGAGGTACCAAACGAATCCATTGGTGACCTCGTCCAACAAGATTACGTTCACCGTCGCGAAGGCACCAAGATTCGGTAGCCTGTTCCTCTCGAGTCAGAAACTGGAAGTCGGCGATACGTTCAGCCAGGAGGACATCGACTCTGCTCGACTCGCCTATCGTCTCTTCAAGCGAGCCCACTCGACGATCCTCGACGAAATCGGGTTTAAGGTGAGCGCGCCGCAGTGCATCGACCTGCACGCCAGCTTGAAGCTCCGGCACTACCTCAGCCAGAACATGAAGCCGTTGGACAGCGTGGAGACAATACGCGTGGACGAGGGGTCGCGGGTCGCCGTCCGAATCTATAAAATCAACCCGAAGGATTACGGGGTCTCCTCGTTGACGTACAACGTGACCACGCCGCCTCGCCACGGCTGGCTCACTGTTCTCAACGCCTCTAGATCCCATCCGCGAAACAACACCCTCCACTTCACGTCCGAGGAGCTCGCCTCCCAGAGGGTCTACTACGTCCACGACGATTCCGAGACGCGAGAGGACTCGTTCCAGTACGTGGCGATCGCCGCAGACACCGTGGACTTCATGTACGTCGGCATGTTCCGGCTCGAGATCATCATGAAGAATGACAACGCGCCCGAACGGTCTGTCAACAAAGTATTCCACGTTGTGTCGAAAGGGGAGAGACTGATCACAAGCAAAGACTTGGCATACATGGACAAGGACGTCGACACGAAGCCCCGCGAGCTGATCTACACCCGGAGGGAGACCCAGAGGAACGGGATCGTCCGTGTAACGAGCCCCTCGGTGCAAGTGTACGAGTTCAACCAGCAGGACATCAACGACGGACAGATCCTGTTCAGACATCAAGGCGAGGATCACGGGAAGTTCGAATTCAGCGTCACCGACGGACACTTCTATACGCCAGGGGTTCTTGAGATTCAGGCTAGCCCGCCGTACGTCAGGTTGAAAGAGAGCAACGGGTCCGTGGTGCAGTTTAATAGATCGGCGGCCCTGCGGCCCAGCGAGTTGGACATCGAGACGAACGTGTACACGTCGGAGAAAGAGATCAAGTACCTGGTGCTGGAGAAACCGAAGCACGGGGTGCTGTTGAAGCACAACAGGGAAACGCAATCGTTCACCGAAGAGGATCTACGATACGGTGTGGTGTCGTACAGACACCTGGGTGGCTCGTTGACCAAGGATGACTTCAAGTTCAAGGTGTCGACGAAGGGCGCGGAAACGGAGGGCCTGTTCCCTGTGAAGATCTACCCGGAGAGTTACTGGCAGCCACTGATCGTGCAGAGCAATAAAACCGTGTTCGTGGAAGAAGCGACCAGTGTTCTGTTAAACCGGAAGAGCCTAGAGGTAATGCACCCGAAGATACCGGCATCTGAGATCGTTTATTTCCTGAAGGAGTGGCCGCAGAACGGTTACCTCGAGCTGCAAATCCACGATGAGCACACCGAGGAAACTCGCGAGGAGTACATCGGGAACGCGGTGAAGAGCTTCGATCAGAAACTCGTCAACGAGGGCAGAGTGTTCTACGTGCAGTCCGTGATCAATCAAACCAACGACAGGTTCGTCGTCGACGCTACCAACGGGATCACGTGGCTGCACGACCTCAGCGTAAACTTCGTGATTGTCCCGGAGAAGCTGTACGTCGAGGCGAAGAGTCTCGTTGTGATCGAAGGGAAGAGCACGGTCCTCGACGAGAAGCACTTTGTTATACTAACGCCTTATTACGCCGGAAAGGTGACCGACTATCGAGTCACCGAGAAACCGAGACACGGGACCATCCTAGACGCGACCAAGAACACCCAGGTGAAGAAGTTCTCGCAGAAACATCTAACTGCCGGCACCATTTTGTATAAACACAACGGCGACGAGACTTTCAAAGACTCGTTCAAGATGGTCCTCGTTGCCGGAGACAAGACCAGCGAGCCGTTCGATGTTTGGATCATCGTGCAACCTGTTAACGACGAGCTGCCGACGTTGGTTAATAAAACTAAACTGTATGTTTGGCAAGGTGGCTCGATCCCTGTGACAGCGGCTAGCTTAGCAGCGATTGATAACGACACCGCCGCTACAGACTTAACGTTCAACATCACCGGTGTTAGGAATGGCTTCATTTCGTTGAAGACGAACCCGATGGTGGACATCTACAATTTCACGCAGGCACAGATCGATCAAAGGATGGTCCTCTTCACGCATACAAGTATGAACAGATATACCAAGTCTTTTGATTAACACTCGCATGACCATCGGCAAAAATGTTGCACGCAGGCCCGCCGCTAGGGTGTCCCTTACAAATGAAGGAGCGATAAAATGTTAGGACGCCCTCTACTTTTATTCTTTCATATGTTCTAAGTAACTGTGCACAATTTTAGCCTAATCGGATTATTCGAAACCCTGCGTCAAGAAGCTTAAAGTTAGGAGGGTTAGGTTAGGAGGTTAGGACAAGAAACACAATAACAAAATATAGTCTTCTTTCCATCCCAATGTACTCTATTAACTTAGTACCTTCTTCTAATTTATAATGCACAAAACTTAACTAATAAACCATATTTTCTAAACTAAAATAAAAATCAATCGGTGGGCCTCTTTAGATCCAAACATTGGCGAAGTTTCCGATAACGTCCATACTCAGAATTCGATGAAATTTTGAAAATAGGTTCTTTTTTTACTAAAATGAAGATTGCCAAAAGGATTTTTCCCGACTCGAAAATTTTTTATCATTTCAATGTCGCTCTCTACCTTACCGACTCAGTGATTTTCTATTTCATATAGAATATCTTCAATTAATTGTAAAAATGGATCATCACAAGTCTGATACACCTCACAGCGCCACAAAAATTCACACATATGACCTATAAGCGAATCCTTTTTAATTTAGAATGATACATACATAAGCTAAACTTTCAATTTTTAAAGACTACTCCTGGATTTTCATATGCGTGGTCGGGCTGGCCAATGGCCAGCCCTCTCCGTCCCCACCGCAACCTAACCACAACTCTTTCTGATCGCATAATCTTTGCAAAGTCGGTAAATCGGTAAGTCGGTAAAGTGGACTGCGACATTGAAATGATAAAAAAATGTTTTTCGACTCGGAAAAAGTCCTTCTGGCAATCGTCATTTCAGTAAAAAAAAGATCCTATTTTCAAAATTTCATCGAATTCTGAGGATGGACGTTATCAGAAACACAGCCCAAACATTTCTTTACTAATATTCATATTAAGATGGTTATGTACAATAATTTTTTTTTAATATACAATACTAAATAGGAGAAAGTGTTATACCTTTGACCAGTGTTTTGCACTTAAAAGTAACATTTAATTATATGAATCTATACAACGCAATGCTTTTTCCAGATGGATCCGACGCCGAATTCAACTTCGTGCTCTCAGATGGTGTGCACACATCCGAATTCTACAACATGGTGGTCGGCGCCAAGGCGGTTCGGTTGAACGTCGAGCGAAATTTGCCCCTGAACGTGTTTCCCCTAACCAGGAAACTGATTTCAGAAAAGCTGTTGTTAACGAGGTGCTCGGACGAAACTAGGGAGATAATGTACACGGTGCGAGACGGGCCTCGTCTCGGCAAGATCATCATGGAAACGAGCGAGGGCGTATGGTTGAACGTCGATCGGTTCACACAGATCGACGTTAATAACAGTAAAGTGTTTTACGAACACACCAAACAATTTATGGACCTCACAGCCAACGACTCGTTCGTGTTCGACACGGAGGCGCACTTCGCGGAATCCTTAACCAATCAGGCAAGTTCGAAAGAATGGAAGTAAAACAGTTGTTTAGAAATAAAGACGCGCCACATGTGCTTATAAATGGCCCGGCAGCGATGTTAAATCGTTCTGTTCTTCGTTGCAGGTATTTCAAATCGACATCTCCGTGTCCAGCGGCGGTTTGGACCGATACATCACCGCGAAAAACGTGTGGGTGGAGGAGGGTAGTTCCGCCCAGGTGATAATGAACATCACAGGGATCGTTTTGTTCCTGCAAACCCACGCGGGAATCTCGAACCCAGTGGTGCTCTCCAGGCTAGTCAATCAACCGAGCCACGGCCACGTGATGATCATGCCAGATTTGAACGTGACCACGTTCTCCCAGCCGCAGATCGAGAGCGGGAAGATTGCCTACTACCACGATCACTCAGACACGTTGGAGGACCGAATCAATTTCTCCTTATACTTAACACCCGGTCACATCCTCCTCTGCAACACCAGCATCCCGGTGACCATCGGCCCGGTGAACGACGAGCCGTTCAAGCTTGTCACCAACGCGCCGTCCATCAAGGTAGTTCAGAACCAGAACCAGACGATAACTAGAGACAATCTGTTGACGATCGACCCGGACACACCTCCCGAAGAGATCGTGTACGATGTAATCACGGCGCCGACTTACGGCCGGTTGTTGTTGCTGCCATTCAACGAGAACGTCTCGGAAGTGAGACAGGTGAACAAGTTTACCCAACACGACGTAGACTCCAGTCGGTTGGTGTACGAGCACAACGGACCGCTCCAGGCAGCTTCGTTCTACTTCCGCGTGTGGGACGGCCGTTTCACCCACAAGTACGACGTGTTCAACGTCTACGTTCTACCGATCCGATTAAACGTTACCGTCACCGGACCGGTGAGCCTTCAGCAAGGCTCGAACGTTGCGTTGATCTCCGAGAGCAACGTGAAACTGGACACGAACGCCAGGCAGGATCAGATTGTCTATGAGGTCACCAGCAATCCCAAGTACGGAGTCCTCTACGTCAGGGACGGTGCCGCTGCCAGCTTCAAACAGACTGACCTGCTCTCGAAGAGCGTGGTATTCATGCAAACGGACATGACGGTGTCCAACGACAGTCTGGTATTATCCGCGCGACTGAGCGGGTTCGAGCAGAGGCAGATCAAGATCGAGATCAGAGTGATACCTTTGATGATCAAGAACCCTATGGTCGCGCTGGCCGGAGAAAAGACTCGGATTACGTTGCAGTACATGGACGCCACTCCTCTCGCGAAGTTGACGAGCAGCAACCCCGTCTACACGGTCGTAAAGAAGCCGAAGTTTGGCAAGATAAAGAGGATCATCAGAAGCTCTTCGTCCTCCGGCGAGAAGCGAGGGATTCGAGAGAAAGAGGTCGCGAAGTTCTCTCACCAGGAAGTGGTCTCCGGTGTGATCTACCTGGTGTGCAGGAAGATCCCCACGTTGGAGTACGACGGTGTGCTGGATAGTTTCGTGTTCGTTCTGGCTGCGTCGATCTTCCAGCCGGCGGTCGGGGAGTTCGAGTTCCGCGTGAAACTGGACATGGACGAGTACAATATCACTATGGGTGGGCCCATGGACCCTGTGGGACACGAGGGGGAAATGGCGATCGCGCCGAACATGAGCAACGACTACTTGCTTATCCTGGGCATGCTTCTGGGCGTGTTTCTTCTGGGTGTGGTGGTGATCGTCACCATCAGGTGCAGGCACAACAGGTACAAGCATGCCGAAGAGGAGAAGCCTGAAACGACGCCAGCGGTGGGCGTGATGCCACTTCCAAGACCCCCTGACCATCTGATGCCCACGACGCCACATTTGAAGCGTTTCACGAACGACCACAACAGCGTGGCCGCCAGTACACCGTTGCCAGTGTTGCCAACGATGACTTCCACGCTGCCGCCGTGCAAAGTGATACCTCTCGGTCCGCTGGAGAGCATCACAGGCTCCGAGGTCGACGTCTCGGCCAGGTACCCGTACGGCGTCGCGGACGGCGATGAATGGAGCAGCTTCGACACGTCAGACCTGCCCTGCCCATCGGCCACCACTCAGAGGACCAACAACCCGTTGCTAAGAAGAAACCAATACTGGGTCTAGCAAAAGGAGGGCTGTTCGCGGACCATGCGAATCAAGCCGTAACACTTCCTCCGTTCTACGAAAGACTGTGTGCTTTTTCTTACGAACTGCTGCGAGAACTAGTCGTCGATTATCATGGTCTTAATGTGCCTAAAGAGATTTGTGACTCTGCGGATGGTGGGGGGTACGCGCCGGAAGCCTCGATTTTATAACGATACCGTGGCGGAAACATCCGCGAGATACTGTGTACAGTTTCCGCAAGAAACTCCAGCTTTCCGTCGTCACAGTCAATAACCGTTTCGTTCGATGATCATACTTTTCTGTCGTCGATGGCAACCGAACTAGTCCGGTGATTCGTTTCGACGCTCCACCCTGTATAAATAATGTTACTTCCTCTTCGGTACACGGAATGGACAAACGCGGAATAAACGGAAACTCGTACCATTCGTGGCTGTGGGTTCTCATGGCGCACGGACCTGAAGGACTGAGCATCAGTGATGCCAAAATCGTGGTACGTAATGTCTCGATTAGAGCAACAATGCTGCGCACGATTGTTGCAACAAAGTTATCCCACCAACTTAGTAATCTGATCTCGACTCAGTATATCCGTGTGAACCACCACAAACGCTTCGGGCGCATATGCGAAAGGATAGCATATAGAAACGAAAGAGACCATTGCCGTCGCGGGCACAGTTCAAAGGCCAACGCGTGGCCTCCATTTACACGCGCTGTTCGGCTCGCTCTTTGTAGATAAACAATAATGTCTGCGCATGGTTTCTGTAACCAAATCCTCCTGAGGCTGTTGCTCTAATCGAGACATTACTGTACTGTGGTACTAAGTCGTGGTACTAGCCCCCCCCCCCCCCATTATAACCTATCGATTGCCCCTACGGTCCTTCTCCAACACACTCGCGCACTACACACCAGTACTGGAGAAGGAGAAGGACAGTAGGGGCAACCGTAGGTTATAGTAGGGGTAAGGATTAGTACCACGGTAGAACGGGACGGCATCGCTGCTGAGCGTAAAGTAGACTTCTGGGTGAGAGGGAGTTTCAAGCGAGCGGGGAGGGATGGTAACGGTGGGGTACGGCTGGGATGGTTGACTGCGGCCATGGTTGATCTCTAGTGTTGTTATGTATGTTATCTTGTCACCAACGGTCGGTGGTCTATTTGTGCATTCTTTCACAACTCACGCTGGCATTTTTATAAATTAATGTGCATCAACGCGCCGAAAACACAAAGCCACGACGATTCACCAACTTTATTGCGTGTGTACCAGGCACAAAATAGTTCTGGCGTACCGCGATCGTGTGTATTCTATACAGTGCCATAAAGAGGGCGTGGCGAAAGAGGCGCCCGTCACGGACGCAACTGGGTTTGGGCGAGAAACAAAAGATACCGACTCCATTAGTGGGTTACGGGGAGGCGCAAGTTAGACACTTGCTGCAGGCGCTTCATACCCTCATTACGGCACTGATTCTACAGACCACGTGCTACAGACGCCACACTAGTATTTAAAGTCGCCTATAGAGCGCGCCACATTGTGACCAAGTCAAGATGACGAACAAGTTGATGCCCCTTCCGTATTTCCTAGCGACCCCCGCAGAATTACGCTCAGTCCTTTAGATCCGTGTCATGACGGGAGGGATAGGACCAGTGGCGGATCAAGACAAGTGGGGGCCCTAAACGATTAACAATTTCGGGGCCCCTCCAAAAAAAAGTTTGAAGAAAAGTAGTCAAAATGAACGACCTTTTTTGGCAAACGTGTCTGTCCATGGTAGCCAGCGCTGTTACGCAATTTGACAAGCTAAATATTTTCTGATCCAAGCACGGAGCCCTCAGTGGCCACTAAATCCGCCACTGGATAGAACCGGAATGTTTCCGTCGACCTTTATCGGTTCTTTCTTTCGTTTCTGTACGAAAGAAGAATCTGTCGGGAACGATAAATGTACGTACCCCAAGTAGCAGTATCTCGTGTAGTACTGTAGCTTTCCCGATGATGCGGAGGAGATTATAATTCGAGCAAAATGGTGTCCTCGAACGGAGGAATTATTTTGGTCCGACTTATAGGCTCTCGTCAAGCAAGAACTACTAAGTCAGTCGCTATTATGGATCGAATGTGCCTAAGAAATTACCAAGTCTTGTAAGAATACCTTTTCGTCAAACCTCGCCGATGTACTTCTTCTTGGTTCGGTGTCGTACAGTGAAGTCGCGTTTTTTGTCAAACAGCCTGCGTTCTGCACGGACAGTGATCGCATACCGATATTATTGTTTTTATGCGCTGCGTCTACCGCGCCGTGAGTTCAAAATAAAAGCCGAACATAGAGAAGGACAGCACGACAAGGGATTGGGTAGGCAGTGGACAGTGATCGCGTTCCCGATTGCGGACAGTAAACGCGACTTTACTGCATTGGAAATATCCTCTGTCCGGACACGACCGATTCCGGTGCTCGTTCCGGCCGGAACTATGTCAATCAGAATATTTCTATTCCTTCGGTGTTCCACGGTATATGGTACTTCGCTTCTCTTGATGAGAAATCGCTGAAAAACGAGAAACAACGTTTACAGGTGCGCCGAGTAACAAAAATATTCGGGCGACGATTCCATTTTAAATATTACCTGTTTTGTGTTTTCTTACTAATTACTTTGTCCGGCAAATATTCACTATTAATAAAATCCATAAACTATCCAATTATCTGATCAATACGCTCGAAAGTAGAGGTATCAATTTCTCAAATAGACTTTACGTTCTCGTGACGCTAGTCCTGTTTATGTACGGCCCGAGATTTGAATTTCGCGCCACGCATCGGCTGATTCGAATACTTCCGTTACTCGATGCAGCGTTTGTACAGAATATCGAGCGCAGAAACATTATTATACATAATTACCTAACGTTTATAAAATGAGAGAGAGAGAGAGAGAGAGAGAGAGAAAGAGAGAGAGAGAAAGGTGACTGCAAGGTAGAGTGTGTGTTTCAGATTTATATACACCTCCGGGAGAAATGTATAGATATTATAAAGTGACTTTTGTAATGGCGTAATAAGCGCGCGTTAGACCGCGCGACCGGTACGATAGGAACACTACGAGTTTTGCACATATCTTTTTACACGTTTCCCACGTATTTCTACTGACCCGCGTCATACACATCCTTCTTCGATAATTCCCATTTCCGTTTCGACGAGCCTTCCCGTATCCGCGATTCTTATCTGTCGAGCGAAATAAATTAAATAAATATAGAAGAGCAGCAAATAGTGCCCATTCTCCAATACGAATTTTTAACCTGTTCAACCGCAGTTACGCGAATCGTCATTTGCATTTCACTGTGCACATTGTTAAATGTTCCTTTCTATCGATCGTATATTTGTTTATGAAAGATGTATTAATGCTCTCGCCGAACTGATTCGATCAATTTTTACTTAGAAGCAATTCTACAATTTATCAACTTCAAATTTCGACATTTCAATCTATGTTCAGATCATCTTAAAGAAAATTAATAATTGCGCCTGTAAATTATTAAACAAAATTATATTATATTGACTATTGATACCAGTTGATTAGCCATTGAATATCTACTTATGAAATAAGTTACTCACTTCCTTTATGAAACTAATTTTACTTTCTTAAAACAGACAAAACACTTAAAATTATTTTCATAAATCAAGTGAGTAACTTATTTCATAATTAGATATTCAATGGCTCATTAATGGATTTTTGTAAATGAAAATGTTGAGTCAAATTATCTCAAGAATCTCCAATTTCCGGATGTTGAAGGATGTTTGAGACACCCTGTATACCGGTTCCAAACGCATTATTCAAAATCATCCGTTACCCAATGTCAGTGCCGTAACAAGGGCGTGGCAAAAAACAGGGGAGGAGCAAAACGAGTGGGAGCCCTAAGCGGTGAAAAATTTGCCCCCCCCCCCCCAAAAAAAGGTTTCAAGAAAACCCTCATAACAAAGATAGAAAAATAATCAAAAATAATTCCACACAGTGCAACTTAGAGGTCACACACTTAACATTTTGATGTCAGGAGGCCTTGCAATGAATGACCTTATTTTTATCAAAAATATCTGTTAGTGGTAGCTAACGCTGTTACACAATTTGAGAAGCTAAATATTGTTTGCTCCAATCGCGGACCTATCAGAACCATTCGGGGCCTTAGTAAAATTGAACTTGTCAGATTCAAGTTTTTCAACGTTTTTCGTCATTATTTTTGCTTACGGGAAGCGCGAGTTAGACACTTGCCACAGGCGCTTCGCACCCTCGTTACGGCACTGGCCAATGGCGAACTATGCAGGTGGTAGTGGTAAACTGTAAATTCTTGCTTTCCCGCATCCTTTTCGAATCGGATCATCTTATTCTAAACAGATCGTGGGCCAATTTTTCAAGATCTTGAAACAGTTCATAACTAGTTAGTTTTCTTTCGACTGTAGCTCTTTTCAGTGGCATACCTAGGATTTATTTTGGGAGAGGGAGTTAAACAGAATCACCTTTTTTAAAAAATATATATTAACGACAGCCAGGGTTATTATTACAGAATTTTACGTGGTAAACATTTTCTGCTCCAAGCGCGAGGCTTGTAGCATTTGCTACTTCTGCTATATAGCTAATTTGGCCCTGCTATTTATTATTTCTTGGGGGGGGGAGGGCAAAGCCCGCTGGCCACTCCCCTGGGTGCGCCACTGGCTCTTTTCATTGTCACGTTTTTCCACCCGTCGATCGGACAACGGTTTGCTCGATTTCTATTCAGTGGCGGGTCAAGTCATATGGAGGCCCGGAGTGGTAAAAATTTTTGGGCCTTCGAACTCAAATTAGAGATACTGTTGCAAGAAAACTTTCCTAAACGTAATTTTTCGTAAATAAATTGAATTCTTTTGTAAAGAAAAATGAATGCTGCGAATTCGGGGCCCCATGGTATTCCGGGGCCCAGTGGAGGCAAGAGGCAAGTGGAGGCCAGAGCGGTAAAAATTTTGGGGACCTCAAAGTCAAGTTAGAAATAGAAGTTGCAAGAAATCTCTCCTAAACTTATTAACAAAAAATAAAAGCAGTGAAAATTATTCATGTCGTTAAATAATAAATAAATTTCTTTTAAATTCGGGGCCCTATGGTATCCCGGGGCCCCACGCGGCTGCCCAAGCAAGGTGGGATCTCCTTTGCGCGTCTGAATGCAGCGTTTTGCGATCCATGCGCCAATTATACTCCATTCGTCATACTTCACATCAGAACTGCATCTAGACGTGAGCCACTGCGTCTAGACACGCGTGTCTACGCCATGGAACAATATCCCATAGGAATTATCTAAAATGTTTCACGATTGTCAATCGTGGTCTCCCGAACGCATTTTTAATACATCATTAATTATAGAATCAGAAACATTTGTACGTATAAAATTTATAAAATTTCTAGAATATATAGAATTTCACGATTGTGTCTTGTCAATCGAATCTGTGTTCAAGCAAGCTTGTACCGGGTGACGTAAATCCCTTACAATAGAGTCATTTGACGCGAAAAGTAATGAAAAAAAGTATGAAATAATTTTCATTTAATTTATATGAAAACACACCAACTATTAATAAAATTAATTTTGATTTGTATGAAACACAGTTAATAAAATTAACTAAAATAAAATTGATTGAAATAAAATATTAAATATCATATTGAATATAATACAATCTTTTTGGATGCGGTGCAAAATTGAAAATTTTCCAAATAACCGATGTTGCTGATTATGATTTCATTGGAAATTCATTGTAATCATTTCATTGTAAATCAAAATTACAAATTATCACCGCGATTCTTGTCCGCTCCAGGAACAGTCCCTTGGATAAGAATCAAGGGATTACTGTATATCGTGGTGTAGCGTTTACTTGAAATAATTTTAATTTTGTCAATGTTCAAATGTACAGTTTCTTTTAAACACAGGTTCGTAAAGGGCACACTTGTAGCTATATCCTCATTTTTCAAAAAACAACTGTATTAAAAATAAATGTTAAAATAATATTGTTTTCAAATAACAACATTTTGAGTGGATACTCTTGTGTTTTCACTACAAGCTCTTAAAAACTATTTTTTCTTGGTTTGATAGTTCTGCTGTTATAATAGTATTCTCAAAGCGAAAAAACAAACGCGAACGTGTACACCGAACACATATCGTAAATCGATCGATGCACGTATTTGAGTTTGGGCGATGCTCTTTCGCTTTTCTTCGCAAGTGAAAAGCAAGGAAAGACATACCAAATCGCGTCATAGCAACGCAAACCTGTGCGTCCAGAGGCACAGAAAAGAGCTACGACGAATGGAATATGGATCGCAAAACGCTGCATTCAGACGCGCGAAGGAGATCCCACCTTTAGTCCGCTTACCATTCGATTCGCCACTGATTTCTATTCAGTGTTATAATTCAACTTTCGATACCGCTCGATCGATCGACAGCATCGAGTCGACAACGACGTGCCGATCCTTGACGCGCTCGTCGATTTTTTTCGACGGATATTACGTCTTCTGGGCCTGCGCAAACTCACAGTGACCTTAATTAACGACGACTTCTTTACACCCTAGGGAACTGTAATTAAGGAAATGCTCTAACGTCGATGTTAATATAGTGGTAATAATAATAATAGTAAAGATTATTATAAAAAATATATATAAATATTATATACATATATATATATACATTATGTATATATATATATAAATTTTATATATATACAAATATTATAAATATATATATATACATAAATATATGAAATACGAACACTCCTACATAGAAGACACTGTTTCATGAATTCATAGCATATGCATTAATATAATAGCTCCGATCGTACGAGAATCGATGAGAGACAAGGTTTTGTCGGGACATCCATTTGTCGATTAATGAATATGCTAGAAACACCGAACAGTTAGGCTTTTTTACCATCCCCGAAACATGAACCGATCCGAGTGCCAAACTTCTATATTGTGTAATATATAGTTATATATATATATATATATACATAGGACTGTATTTTCCCTGCCGACTGAACGCATTACTCTTGTAATTCAAATAAACTGAATGTGCGATGTTATTTAAACGAGACGTGTCACATTCCCTTTATAGTTTCCTCGTTCACTCGACTTAGTTCACTAATTGTGTACGTTTAACTTTAGAGTTACGTACCGCGACCGGTCAAATGACCGCTTTCACATAATTCATATGTTTTAATTATAGAAATTACGAAGCAGAACCCGCGACTTTGTCCACATGCTATCAGTGACGGCTCAAGAAAGGTGGAGGCCCCGAGCGGTAAAAATGTCGGGTCCCTCGAACTCAAGTTAGAAATAGAATTGCAAGAAAACTCTCCTCAACTTAATTTTTTATAATGAAAAATGAATACTGTGAATTTGGGGTCCTTTGGTATCCCGGGGCCCAGTGGCGGCTCTAGCCAAGTGGAGGCCCCAAGAGGTAAAAATTTCGGGGCCTTCGAACTCAAGTTATAAATAGAAGTTGCAAGAAAACTCTCCTAATCTTATTAACAAAAAAGAAAAATAATGGAAATATTTGATACCGTTACACATTAAATAAATTTCTTTGAAATTCGAAAATATTTCATACCTTTACAGATTAAACTAGAGGAAGGTTGTTGCTCGCGGGTGGGGTTGTTGTAGCTCGCTCGCTTTGCGAGCTTGCGAGAGGATTAGTGGTACGCATGGCTAGTACGCATAGGGCCTGCATCTATTAATGTTTTTTATTTTGTGTGTGACTCTGCACGAGCCACACATAGAACTTCCCGATTCTTTAGTTTCTGTATATTATTATCTTTATTTATTTAATGTACGTTTTGTAGGAAATGCTAAAAATTAAAGGTAATCCCTCCGTCATGCCCAACCACATGACGTTTGTAGTCTTTTGAATTTTTCAAGAAGACAAAAAAATAAAGTGTACGTTTTAAGAAGATTATACGTTTTCAGGGAAATTCAATAGTTTTTGACTTATCAAAATGTTTGCTATGTGGCATCGCATTAAACCAACATCGTGTGCTCGTTGCTCGTTTGGTTCCTTGTTATAGCATAGTAATGTTGCAAAATATATTATCTTAATTAGTTTGTCGCAAACGATGGAACTTCTCATTATCCGAGTTTGCAATATTGATCTTGGTTTTCTTCGATACTGTTAATTTAAATTGTTCCAAAATATATAAACCGCTCAATTTTGAAACTGTGCTCAGTGCTACATACGACATTTGTGAAGTTCGTTTTTCTGATGTTTTAAAATTCAAACATACTTTCTCGTATGATTGTCCCTGACTTTTATAAATCGTAATCGCTTCAGCAGGAACCACTGGAAATTGACTACGTGCGATTCGATATTTTTATTATTGGTGTTAAATTTTGATGAATATTTGCATTTTTCATATAATCACGATAACGAGTTCTTACATTCACTCTGGCCAATTGAAAATCTAACCACAATATAGACGGAATTTTAGTAGTTTCTTGAAAGGTAATAAATTTTAATATTCCGCATGTGTGCTCCATTAACCAATCCGTCTTCAACATCAATGTTATTAATAATTATCATATATTTTATATTAATTTTCATTTTAATCTCAGTTAATAATTCGTTTCAAACTGATTGTTTTTTCAAAGAATAAATTTTTCTTTGTACTTTCATCGATATTCTTTGAAAATGTATTCTCGAGAGTAGAGATGAAATATAACAAAAATTGAAAAAAAAAATTTTTAATTTAAAAAGAAAATTTTTAAATAAAAATTTTTTTGAATAAAAAGAATTTAAAAAATTTTTAATGGAATTAAGTTTATTTCTTCGGTGGAAAATTTCGGTCCTCTCGTATAAATTCCATTGTTGAGTGAACTTCTTTCGAAAAAAACTACTGGACCAAAGTGGACCAAAATCTAATCAGCTCTAAGTTACAGCGGGGCACGTCGATTGCATCATTCATCATTCTGATCGCATTGTTACTTTTTCAGAAAACGTTAACGAAAAATTTGGTACCATAGAAACGGACATACGCACACACACACACACACACACACATTTTGATAAAAATAGTCTAAAATGACTCCAATGACCATGAAACGTGAAGATCTGCTAAAAAATCTATTTTCGATTTTTGGGGTAATTACAGTAAATTCCGTATAAAATCTTTGAAAATCGGGGCCCTATGGTATCCACTGCGTGCAATCCTAACCCAAAAGAGGGCGAAAGAGTTATCTTTGGTCGATTTCAGTCTTTGGTACATTTCTTTATTCGAACACGTATTAAAAATTGCGAGAAAAATCTAAATAAATTCAGTCCTGTAATTGTTATAAAACAATCACTACTGTTTTGCACCCCCAGATGTCAGACACGATTTTAATAGACTTCACGGAAACATTTGAAACAAAGCTAAGATTTACATTTACGGAAACATTTTAAGTTTAAATTTTACAATTTCAAACAAAGCAAGGCTTATATTTTCCAGTTCCTTCGTTCATGCGCCGATGCGTTTCCTGTATTTCCCATAGACGAAAATTAACTCCGCGTTTACCTTGATTTACCTACAGAAACGCCCGTTCGAATTCCAGCCCGCGAAAATTTGAAAATTCTTCTCGCAATTCGATTCGAATCAACTTGAGTAGCTCACATTCTCGGCGAAATAAAGAAGAGCCGGAATAGTCGGGAGGAAAAAATGTTTTCCCAAAAAATTAACATAGCTTCCTTCGTAATCGTTTCGATTTTCCTTGTTTCGCAGCGTTCGGAATGATAACTTGCCGATGACGATTCGAACCAATTCGAACGGACAAAGCTCCATCTGTAAAATTCGATCGTGCCTCGTTCGAATTAGCAAGAATGCGTTATAGGGAAATGTTACTTCTCAACATGGCTTCGTACGTGCGGTAAGTTAATTATTTTCGGTCTTTTAACCTTCAAAATATTCAAGTTAGATATTTCCTGGCTGGAAATACCAGTTTCGCCGGACGTTCTGTCACGGAACGCTTCCCAGTAACGTTCACTCGTTCAACGTTTATTCTCTCGCTTGAATAATAATCACGCTGACGTGTCCATGATAACATCGTTTTCGATATACAGCAATTTTTTTCGAACAGTACGACACGCGGCGCTACTTCGCTGGTGACGATTTCTTTGCGAAATCAATATTTTCCATCTGAACCCGTTTCAAGATCGATTTTCTCATTTCGAAGCGTTACAAACCTCGTTGTACCTGGCTGACATAATACCAGCAATTTTCCATCAGTCCTCGCGTTTCTCCGAAATAAAATCTTCATTAATGTTCATAGAACGAATACTTCGACTATCACTGTTCCACAAATATGTCTTCTACACTTAGAAATGTGTATTACAGGTCGGGGTTACTGTTCTTATTAATCTGTTCTCCCCTCTTCGTGAATGCGGTAAACAGAGACACGTTTAAAACATGTGATCAAAGCAGCTTCTGCAGGTAAGTCATTCTTCTCTTACACAACAACACGCTTCTTTGTATAACACGTAATCGAATGTATCTTCGCATTGTGCCGACAGACGCTGCAGAAAAGTTGAACCTGGGAAGTCACCTTACCAATTATTAACAGACACGATTGTTTCAAACGATCACAGTGTCTCCGCAGACTTATTCAATAAAGATACAGGTGTCCTTTACGTACTGCAGTTGACTACGCTAAAGGACAGTACATTTAGGCTTCACATCAACGAGAAGAATCCGCTGCACCCAAGATACGAGCCTGATTTCGCCCTTCAGGATCAGCCTCAAACAGTTCCTTTAACATTGGCTGAGAAAACAGCGGATCAAGTGACCGTGAAGAGCGGAGTGAACAAAGCCATACTGCACGCTTCGCCGTTCAGAGTAGATGTGTATTCTCAAGATGTGCTAGTGGTGTCCGCGAACGCCAGGGGTCTCATGAGATTCGAACATCACCGTGCGAAGCCTAAGTATGTCGAATAAGAACCACATTGAATTCTGTCTAACAATAATCACCCGGTACATTGAATTTTGTCTTTGAATTCTGATTTGTCCACAGCAAACCGGAACAAGAAGAGAACGCGGAGAACGTTCCAGTCCCAAGCAACAGTCAATTTCCAGGTGATGGAGCAGAGAGTGATCCGGGTGCGTGGGAGGAGAACTTCAAGGCTCACCACGACTCGAAACCTTTTGGTCCGGAAGCGATAGCTTTGGACTTCAGTTTTCCCGGAGCGGAGCACGCGTATGGTGTACCGGAGCACGCCGATTCTTTCGCCTTGAAATCAACGAAACAGTCTCATCCGTACCGACTGTACAACTTGGACGTGTTCGAGTATGAGACCAACGAGAGAATGTCGATCTATGGAGCAATACCTGTCCTCTACGCCCACGGGAAAGAGAGGACGACCGGCGTGTTCTGGCATAACGCCGCGGAAACGTGGATCGACATTTTATCAAGCGCAGACAACAACGTGGTAGAAAGCATCGTAAACTTCGTGTCCGGCTCTGCGAAAAAGTCCCAGGTGGATGCTCACTTTATGTCCGAGAACGGTGTGATCGATGTGTTCTTTCTGCTGGGCCCGAAACCTATGGACGCGTTCAGACAATACACCGCCTTAACAGGCACCGCGCCGTTGCCGCAGATGTTCGCGCTGGGCTATCATCAGAGTCGCTGGAACTACAACGACCAGGACGACGTGATACAAATCGCGGACAGCTTCGACATGTACGACCTGCCGCTGGACGCCATGTGGCTGGACATCGAGTACACCGACAATAAGAAGTACTTCACTTGGGACACGCGAAAGTTCTCGAATCCGATCGAGATGATCCACAACTTGACCGCGAAAGGCAGAAAGCTGATCGTGATCATCGATCCGCATATCAAACGCGACTCAAACTATTTCATTCACAACGACGCCACGAAACTGGGCTACTACGTGAAGACGAGGGATGGAAAGGACTACGAGGGTTGGTGCTGGCCGGGATCGTCCTCGTACTTGGACTACTTCGACCCGAAAGTAAGGGAGTACTATATGGAGCAGTACAGCTTGGACAAATTCCATGGGACTACGAACGATGTGTACATTTGGAACGATATGAACGAGCCGAGCGTGTTCAATGGCCCGGAGATTACCATGCCGAAGGACCTCGTCCATCACGGCGGTTGGGAGCACAGGAGTATCCACAACATCCACGGACTCCGTTACCACATGATCACGTACGATGCTTTGTTCAGAAGATCCGGAGGCTCTCTACGGCCGTTCATACTGACGAGATCTTTCTTCGCTGGGTCGCAACGTTACGCGGCTATGTGGACCGGCGACAACTCCGCTGACTGGGACCATTACCGAATCTCCTACCCCATGTGTCTCAGTATGGCCGTCGCCGGTATGTCGTTCTGCGGCGCGGATGTCGGAGGTTTCTTCAAGAATCCAGACATGGAACTGTTCGTCCGGTGGAACCAGGCTGGAGCTTGGCTTCCCTTCTTCCGTCAACATTCTCACATCGAGACGAAACGTCGCGAGCCGTGGACGTTCAACGAGGAAACCGTGCAGATCGTTCGAGAGGCGTTCAGAATGAGATACTCGTATTTACCGTTGTGGTATACGCTCTTCCGAGAACACGAGGTGAACGGCGCTCCGGTTGTGCGACCCTTGTGGACCCACTATCCTACCGAGACTGAAACGTACACCATCGACGACGAAATACTCGTCGGAGATTCGATCCTCGTACATCCAGTCTTTCAACCGTCTACTACCGATGTTAACGTTTACTTCCCTGGCGAGGGCAAGGTCACTTGGTACGACATCGACACCATGCAACCCTATGCCCAAGCGGGCTCCGTTAACGTGCCCGTGACCCTTCACAAAATTCCGGTGTTCCAACGAGGCGGCTCTATTATCTCGCGCAAGATGAGAATACGACGCAGCACCGTCCCCATGAAGAACGATCCGTACACATTGATAGTCATCGCCGATTCCGACGGCAAGGCGAACGGCACCTTGTACATCGACGACGAGTCCAGTTTCGAGTACCGTCACGGGAAATATCTGTATTTGAAGTTCAATTTAGAAGGGAATAAGCTGACTTCGTCATTCATAGATAAATTAGCTTCGTACCGAACGGAAAGCTGGCTGGAGAGAGTAGACATCGCCAATCCGTCGCGAGGTGTAACGTCCGCCGTGTTGACATCGCGCAGTAAGTAATTTAAATGTCTGACCGATTGTTCGAATTTGTTTATTAAATTGAAATTCTTCTCTGTTTTAGGTTTGGGAAAGGTTACTTTGGAAGCCAAATACAATCCGAATAACAACGTATTAACCGTGCGGAAACCGGGTGTAAATATGGGCGAGGAATGGACGATCGAGTTGATTTACTAGAATCACAGAAACCTATCCATCGTAATCTTAGTAATTAAAATACGTAAATGCCAGTTTTCTTTTTATCCGCGGATTTTTTTCAGCTGTCTGTGATCAAAGGGGACATTTGTATACTGTAACGGAGCGAATACAACCTAGAGATATTGTGTGAACGGCATACTTATTTACTTTAGCAAAATTTAAAAGCATATTTTTCTGTTTACTACGAGTGGATTGGCAGCAAGAAAAACCATTGTACGTGATCGCTAAAGCTTATAATCATAAACGTCATCTTTGATATAAAAATAATTAAATGTATTAGAAGCGTCATAAACATGTTTCTAAAAAAAAAAACAAACAAATATTTAGATTCTTTCTTGATCTATATCGAATCCTGTATCGCCTCTATATGTTTCGTGACTTTGCCCGTCTTCGTCTGTGAATGTATCCAGAATGAAGAAATTCAGTTTGGTCGTACGATATTCTTTTTACGGAAGGAACAGTGAACGGAAAATTGCAGTGTGTTTTATTAGAAAACATTTTATTATCGTTAAACACGTTCCGCCGGTGCTTGCTTATGTGCTAAATACAAAAACACTATAGAAGACAATGCGGATACCAAGAAGATCACGTCGAACCATCTATGATAGAAATTGAATTGCAATTCCCCTAGTACTTGGGTGATTATAATACGATATTCCGCTGGCATATTCATTCGCATTAAAAGTACAGAGGATACGAAGTACATACCCTACAAAAGAAACAGAGCATTAAATCGCGTAACATATCCACGAAAAATATTTAACTAGTTAGAGATATGCTGATCCTTACCATTATCTGAGCAAGTATCAGCACTATGATATTCGATGATTTACTGCTCGATATAGCATAAAAAAACTGAAAATAGAACGGAATAAGATTAGCCGCCTAACAAGCATTTTCTAAGACTGACGATCCAACGACGTATCAATCGTATTTTACAATGTTGATGTAACATGTACATACCACATTATATACTTAATAAATATCAAAGACCACTCTATCTGGTGTTCCTTCTCAAGAATTTCTCGAAAAATTTTGTAATTTGTTGTTTCTCGAGAAATTTAGATCTAGGAGGATTCTTACGAATCTTATTTATTTTTTATAGTATATTGCTGTTGAAGGTGTTCTTAAATTCAAGGATTTTAAAGTCGAAGATTCAACATTTATTAACTGCTAACGGTGTTCTTAAATTCTTCTTTAAAGCTTTTCGAAAATCTGAATACTGAATTGAGTAATAAGTGTCACGACCAGTGGTTCAGCCATTAATAGTAATCGATAAAATCAATCTTGTATTTTGAATTATTTCATTTGTTTAATAAAATAATTAATTTGTTTAACGAAGCTCCAAATTCAAGATAAGTTTAAGTTTGAAATAAATCACATGGGTTGGCAATCCCATGTAGTCCACTGCGAAATATATTTTATAGATTTTTCTTAATTCTATCACTCGCAATGTAGTATAGTACACGATAATTCATTATTTTTTTTTTCATTATTTATTGTCATTATCCTCACAAATATCCTACCAGAATGAAAAGTTGTTGCTTGAACGTACCTTCGTCAGAGTTAGTAATAATCCTCGGATGGACGTCAATACGATACATCCGACAAGGTAAAACGAGATATGTTGCGACCAGAACGTAACGTCGATGTTAAATCCCATCCAGTGAACGGCAATCTCAATTGCTCTGGTCACGGGATCCTTTTTACCCACGCGATCGAAAACAATATTGATCGTTGACTGCAAAGAGAAAATATTACATGGCTATCAAAGGACTAGAGATCGAAGATATCTAACACGTACAATAAATATCTTCCAAGTACAATAACCAGAGAAGAAATATCCCAGAACATTGAAATATTTCCCTTGCCAAGTAGCCGCCCATTCCAAACGTTCCCTCGCGTTCTGAATGTCGTGCGCCTCTAGAAACAGTTGCCGGGACAATTCTTCCAAGGCGGTCACTTCCGTTTGCAACTGTTTAATACCTAAACTATCATACGATTATGCAACGCGTTATTCTATCTCTCGAGAACATTCGAAGATAAAACAAACATACTTTCTTGATTGCTTTTAGCACCGCTCAAAGGGCCCAACATGCCCCACAGTCTGGACCGTGCTTCGGTATGTCCTACAACTTCTCCCTTTTTGGCTAGCGCTATTCTTTTCTTCTTGGCAACGATCATGTCCATTGTTTGCAGTAATCTTTTCTCTATGGCCTGCACGTCGGTGTATGTCACGGGCCTCATGAAGTAAGCCATAGAGGTGTATGGATAGTTCACAGCACCGAAGCCTGATAATAACGCCATCACAGTAACTCCGATTACTCCGATTCGGCTGACACCCTGTTCGATAGATAGTAGGCCTTTCTTTGGACTTAGGATTGGAAATGGGTCTCCCACTTTCCAGAACAGATACAGATAAAAGAGATATACAACGACTGTTAACGGCCTTATTAATTTCAGTCTTACTGCGGGGAAAACATGAAGTTAGTAGATGATAACAGATAATATCGGAGCAATCATTAGACCAAAGATCTTCGTGCAAAATCCAATTTTTGTATTTAATCTCACGGATACTAAAACAAAGTGCTTTCGCAGAGCAAAGCATAATTTCTATTTATATTCTCTTATAGTTTGGAAACTTATACAGGCGATAAAAGTGCATGAAAATCTGTGGTTTTGTAATCGTTCGTGACTAATACATACCGAACCTTATATTACTGATAATAAAATATGCTATATAAAATGGAATCAACACGATTACCATAAATAGGAGCATATATAGACCAGCAATCCAGTGAAAATATCTAGAACTAAATGAAATACAGTGTTAGGAAATGTTCGAGAGACAAGACGAAGCTTGCTTACCTGGAATCAAGGACTCCTACTATTTCGAAAATGATCAGTTCGAACATAGTACAGGACAATGAAAATGTTGTGGAGAAAATTAACTGCACTAATCTGTGATGCACCTCGTAATCTCGGAACAATTTCTTTACAAAAAATACCCATCCTCCTACGAAGAAGATCACCTAGAATGCACAACACACGAATGAATAATAAAAGGCTCACACACAGTGTTGAGCTTCGACAATACACAAGATTAACTAAAAACACATGGAAATTTGTCAAATAAACCGATTTGTATAAATAATGTGTACAATTGCAATAGTACAATTTATCTTATTTAATACGTTAACGAAGATTATCACGAAGACCAATTCTGACAGCGGTCGATCTTAGAACATTGTTAAACGGTTCAACATTTTAATTCTAAATATCGTAGAATATTTATTTGAAAATCTAGGATTTTGGAGATTTTAATTGCATCAAGTGCAACAACGGTTGCAATTGTTCAATCTTTCGAATGTGGAAAATTAATCGTTCATAACCTAATTATGTAGCGTCTTGCGAGTACCGGCATATGTGTGATTACTAGAGGAAATAAATTTATACCTGCGTAATGAGAATTACGAACGTATCCTCTAACAAACTCATGTTAAGGGGTTAGGATAGGAATATAATATGCTCGTATAAGGACAAACAACCGAAACCCGCAAACCCATGTTTCGACCCAAAATCTAGTTAGATCAAGTTAGATTCTCTAGTTACTTGCTAGTTATGTCACGTGAGTTTCCACGTGGCACCAGTGATGAGATATTGGGCGCTTTTCTCGCGCATGCACGACGATTCCGCATAAATGGGGATGTTCCAGCAAAGTTTATAGAACATTGAAAGGCGTGAACGTTGTTTTAAAACTGCTTAAATAATATTGGAAGCCTAAATAGGAGGGACGAAAGTAGGGCAATTAAGGTTTTCTCGTTAATGGTTTGTCTTTTGTAAATAAAATAAAATACATTCTATGGGTTGCATATGTTCTGTTGCGCCGCGTCTATAACTAAAATCGAAGTCACACTGTTTGATTCATCAGTTGACCATTTATTTCATTAACGTATGCTGCAACGATCCGTTCCTATAAAATCTGGTAATTTATCAAAAAAAATCATAATTGGACTATTAAATCACGTAAACGGAACATGTAGCGTATCAATGAGCTAAAAACATATTCTCTCGGTAGTACTTTAGTTCTTGTAAACTCTCTCGTATATCTGGTAAAGCTCTGTGACATAATTTCTTTTCAGGTACATTTTTATAAGTCAAAGGACTCCACCTTCTGCAAGTTAAATTTCATATTATGTTCAAGCGATCGTAATTCAAATATACGAATAATGTAAATATAGATGACAGTACCTTGTGAGTTCTTTAATCGTGCTAACATCAATGATTCTATAATGTAAATAGCTAATGACCAATGGCATGTGTTTCCTCAAAAACATAAGATCCATGTAAACTGTGTTACCAGCCATCGGACAAACTCTCTCCGATATATACGTCTTCAAAAAGTCAAGTAACATTCGCTCGGCTTCATGTACAGTGACTTTACTCGACCTCGACTCTTTTATCAATCCTGTCTAACAAACGTACACCCATCGTCAGAAGAAAAAGCATGATTAAAACAATTGTTTGCTTCTCACAGAAATTTCCTTACTTTCTCATGGTGGTCCATGCACCATTCATTCATATTGCTTAATATCGCATCCGAATGGTTAATCACAACATTAAATTCTTCACTGATTACATTTAAATCTTTGTCCGTGATCAAACAAGCAACTTCCAAAATTGTATCTCTCTCTATGTCGAGACCTGTTAACTGAAAGTAAAATTACTTTTTCAATATAGGTAAAACATTCGAACGAGTTGGGTAAACTGTACTATTGGTGCTGCAGCAAATTATTTTTTCATTGCTTCTCATTTGTATTTCAAAGCATCGTAAGTTTTTGTAACAGAGTTTCACGTATGACTGTATTGTTTGTCTTACGATAGTTATTCACTGAATATGTTTTATAGCAAAATATTTACAACTCTTAAAAAAAAGAAGATAAAGAGATTTTTACTACGATTTTGGCTTAGGCTGCCACTGTACAGTTTACTCTAAATAGTTTTTCTATAATTTACCTCTGTATCTATCCAGACAATGTGAGTGTCACAGAATCTATCCATCTGCCTTGATAAACATTTAAATAAAATGCACTGATTTACACTTAGCCAGCTGTCAACATTTTCTCGTATTCCAGATGATTAATAAACGTTGTAGATGATCGATTTACGATATGTAGAACACTAATTTATTAATGAAACTCAACTATAACTCTGGTCACAAAGTAAATAAGCGAAGCGCGTTACAAGATACATTGACATAAATGAACTATATTAGTGAGCGTATGGGTTCACGCCACAACCTCTAAATACAATTTTTAATTATATTGATAAAAATATGAAATAAATAAAGTATACATCGAGCTGCAGGGATGAATAACAAATATTGTGGAGTAAATGTATTTATTTACCTTGGAATTTCAATAAGTTCTTCCATTAATACCGATTAAATTTGTACCTCCAAAAATTAGATGACCTATAAACGAAAATATCGAGAATACACACGCGTGCGTGTGTGTTATCATGTCGATAGGCAACCTGAAACTGCCAGAAGGTCAAACCCTTTGCGACACCGCGTATTTACAGGCAGAAGGTCGGGCCGTGAACGGTGGATCACGACCAATCACGACTGATCACAACATTCACGACCACGTGTCGTGCGGCCAAATGTGGCCCGGCCAGAGTATGACCAGGAATGACATACTCAGTCAAGTAAGAAGATCGGGTGCCTTGGCCACCCCGCTGACTTTTACAAAATTTATTATGATTTAATTTTGAAAAATCAATCTCGCAGCCCGCTCTTTTTTCGCGACTTGTGTCGTAACAGGCTGTAACGAGCGTAATGGACTCCGCTAGACGTTCCCTCTAATAATAATCCTCCACTATTTTCCCTCCAATAGTTCCCCACAAACTTAGGCCGTAGATACGTTCCTGCCGAAACTCGCGCATGCGCGAAAAAAGCGCCCCCTATCTTATCTCTGCGTCCACCTGGGAAGAACGCTCGCAACGATCCTATTCCTATTCGTATCTCGCTACCAGATGGTGTTTGGTCTTTCGATTATCAGTTCGGAGGGACGCACAGTGTGCAGAATGGCTTTTTTAGCTGGAACGCGCGCCCGACCCGGGCTGTGATTGTCACGAGCGTGAACGTAAAACGACGTAACTTCATTGTAAAAATTAGTATCGTATAGCAACGAATAGCAAGCCAAATTGGATACTACAATAAACTAGAGAATCTCTACTTTATAATAATGTAAAAACCATCGCGTGGACCGACGTGGAGCATATACTAATTCATTAACGAAGAGGAGTAACATAGACGTTTCTGTGGAAAAATAAGTACCGTCTTTGACCAAAATGAAAATACATGTTTTAAGATGCTATATCCATTATATGTACATTTTAACATATTTCTAGCGCGTATGGCAATGTGCCCATTCATTTATAAGGTTAAGCGTCCGCCTTTTAGGTGAAGTTTACACGCTCTGTAAACATACAACAAAAGAATTTTCAGTTTTAATATTCAAGGGTTTTAACACATGGTTATTTTAGATAATATTGGCACAGTTAGTTTTTGTTGATTTGAAAGTTCATTTTGTCCAGCTAAAAAGACCATTTTGCACACTGTGGGACGCTGTAAGCCGAGAACAGGAGTGACATTAGTCTTACCTCTCCCTTGCTGTATGCGGGGAGCGGGGATGACATAGCAGTGGTGGTAATAAGGGGTCAGGACGAACGTCTGATACCCTGGGTGTGGGAGTTTACGGCACCCCCGGGGCCTCAGATGGTGGTACTTGCAGGACGGGGTACCACCGGAGTCTCAGAGTTCTACCGGTTTTCCCACACTCATAAAAAAAAGTTCGGAGAGACGCTGGCAGAAATACCACGTCACAGTACTTAAACACAGACCAGTTCAGTAGTGTATGTATATTATATTTCGTAATGTCAACACAAACATGCTATGACGTGTCGAAAATGAGTAGGCGCTTCTCTTTAAATATTAAAAATACTTGATGCTTGATTATAAACACAATTTTATTGGAACAACTCTAAATACTGTTCTACAATAACATGTAATTGTTGGTAGAACAAGGAAATGGCGGGAAGCCAAGAATTTTCCCGCGTTTTATATATATATACATATGGTCCAATATGGCCGACAAACACGCGGGAACAATTCTTCAACCGTGATTTTTTCCCGCCAATAATTATACATGGTATCGCACAGTATCTTTATGCAGAGCAGTGTTTACAATTATTCCAAGAAAATATTGTTAATAATCCAGTATCAGGTTTATTTATATCTCTTGCAGTTTTTGTATTTCAGTAATTAACGGTTCAAGAATTTCCGGCCATGTTGACCACTGTTGGCCATATTGTAAACATAAAACGCTGGAACTTCTTCACCCGTAGTTGTTTCCGGCTCATGCGTTGGCTTCTTGTTCTTTATTTATAATTGATTTTCGACGCCGCGGTCAAAAAATCGGACATTTATTGACATTACTTTCTTATTTATCTATATTTATATCACTCGTCCCTCCGTCCATAGCCCATATCAAACCCCACACACTGTATTTTTATTTATTTATTTTACGTTGCTCTCAACTCTTTGCTAAAGTTATTTCGCGACTAAGTTATTAAAGTGGGTTTCTATGTATTAATATTGTTAACATCCATAATAACACTGATCTATCCTAATAACATTAATCAACTATCGTTCCTCCTTCTCGTCTTTAGGTTATGTCTTTTCTGTTTCTCTCGATACTCCCAAGCCAGTCTACGATAATATATATAATATATCTCCCGCCTTTTTTTATCTTGCACTATCTTTCCTTAATACTTATATTTATTCTCTCTACATCGTCATAGTTCTCTGTTGACTAATCCACACTAAAAAATAGTAACTAAGCAATCACAATAATAATTATAATAAAAATTGGCCGAATAAATTTCTCATTTTCAATTGGGATATCCTGGGAAAGGTGTTGAATTGAGGTTAGTCTCTTCGCTAAAATATTGATGGCCCTGAAAAGGGCCGTTTTTGTAACTGCTGCTCTCAAGAGTAATTTAAGCTCTCTCTCCGCGGATTCGTCGTGCCAGCTGGATGTCCTTAGGCATGATGGTGACACGTTTAGCGTGGATAGCGCAGAGATTGGTGTCCTCGAAAAGACCGACGAGGTAGGCTTCGCTGGCTTCCTGAAGGGCCATAACGGCAGAGCTTTGGAAGCGAAGGTCGGTCTTGAAGTCTTGAGCAATTTCACGGACAAGTCGCTGGAACGGGAGCTTCCTGATCAGAAGTTCCGTGCTCTTCTGGTATCTACGGATCTCTCGGAGCGCGACTGTTCCGGGACGGTAACGATGAGGCTTCTTGACTCCTCCGGTGGCCGGCGCACTCTTACGAGCGGCTTTTGTCGCCAACTGTTTGCGGGGAGCTTTCCCGCCAGTCGATTTCCTTGCGGTCTGCTTGGTACGAGCCATCGCTGATAAATTACCAACAAAAGTACTTAGTTGAACTTCGTACACACTCGGTCTGTGACTCGGACACCGAAGCGGGCCGCTTATATGGTCTGCGAAGCCCCAGTTAGCTGCACCCTATTGGTCCGTCGCCCGGTGGTAGGGCAACCGCAGATGTCACGCGTCCCCGTGGTGGGGAGAACTCGGTTCTAGACATAAATACGACCGCTGGAAGTTTTTCCACGTACAGATCTCGTTGATCCTCGCAGTCGAAGCAACATATTGATACAAGATGACTGGTCGCGGAAAGGGTGGAAAGGGTTTGGGAAAAGGAGGCGCAAAGCGGCACAGGAAAGTCTTGCGTGATAATATCCAGGGCATCACCAAGCCCGCCATTCGCCGATTAGCGAGAAGAGGTGGCGTCAAGCGAATCAGTGGTTTGATTTACGAAGAGACACGTGGTGTCTTGAAGGTGTTCCTGGAAAACGTGATCCGAGACGCCGTTACATATACTGAACACGCCAAAAGGAAAACTGTGACAGCCATGGATGTAGTTTACGCTTTGAAACGCCAAGGCAGAACCCTCTACGGTTTTGGAGGTTAGGTGTTGTCCGCAAAACGAGATTCACGACATCGCAAAATACAATCGGCCCTTTTCAGGGCCATCAGATCGCTTAAACGCTTGGCAACTTTCAGTTTCTTCTGTGACAAAAATGTTTTGTTTGTATAAATGAAGAAATTGTTGATGGAGCAAGGTGAACATATTCGTTTTTCACTTCTGAGATTATTTTTCTATCGTTCCTTGTGTCGTTAACCCTTCAACAGGAAATTCAATTTAATACTGTTTTCAATAGCGTTTGTATCACTAGTTAATAGTGATGGGGCACCATCAACTAACTCGATAATAGCTAACTACTATTTTCAGCCGACTAATTTTTTAAACTATCGACTAAATTGAGTTAACTGCATCAGAATATGGAGCCGGTTTGTCTCGCGAAATTTTAGTAAATATAGAAATGTTTATTGTGCGAAGTATTTATGGTTTGAATTTCAAAGGCTACGGTCGTTAGTCAAAATATCCTGAACATGTATGTAGATTCGGGTGGACCTTATTTTTCGACCAGAATTGTGAGAACTGTTGAAAAAATGATGTGGAAAAAATTTAGGCCAATTGGATCACGAGAAACCGGCCGTTGGAATATATCGTTGAATTTGTCTTTTTTTCTCTGCAAGAATCCATATTTAGCATAATTGGTTGTTAATAGAAAAAAAAACATCCGTTACCTTGAAAACTTGGGAAAAAAGGACCTTGAAAAAATTTGTTTTTCTCTGATTCTACATATATTCACTTCCTTATATACTACAACTTTTGTTTGAAGAGTTTTTTCATATATGCAAAACTGATGACAGAGATATCATAGATTTTATTTTAAGTGTTCATACATAATCTTGTAGAAGAAAGATAAACTAAAGTACTCAGATGTTTAAGGTATATTTTAAATTTTATCTGAAATATATAATAGTTGTATATCGGATAATACTATAGTTTCTTTAATAGTTAATTCGTATATTTTTTGGAATTTTAGTTTTAAATGCCTTTCAAGTGTAACTGTTCTGTTGTAAAGAATTGTAGTCCTTCACAAAATTCGTATATCCTTCATAAAGAATAGCAGCACGGAGATTTGCCTTTCGCAACATTTTATAACAAGTTCGTGTTCAAACGTAAAAAGAATTGTATTCGTTCTTCTGTCCGGTAGTGGGAAAAATCAAGCCTCTGCGGTACATGATATAGAAGAATGGAATTTAGGTGAAAAAGTACAAGCACTATCTTGTGACACAACCTCATCAAATATGGGACGTTTTCAAGGTGCATGTGTTCTTGAAAATCTATTCGAACAACAATTGATATATTTTCCTTGTCGGCATCATATATACGAAATTATATTACGAAGTGTATATGATGAGAAATTGGAAATTATAGCAGGAATTGAGGACGAGTATATGTCCATCAATCTATTGACAATGTTACAGAAGTGCTGGAGTTTGCAATACAAACTTTAAAAAGCGAAAAGCAACCACGGGAAGATTACCGAGAATTTATAGAGCTTGTAATAGTTTTTTAGGCGGAAATTGAGCCAAAAATTACCTTTTTCGAGCTCCGGGAGCTTTCCATTAACGTAAACATGACGTCTCCAAAAAGGTGCCTTTTACACGTCCAAAAAGGCGTCTTTTTGGATAAGCCGTTTTTACGTCAGAAATGAGATGCATAAAGGGCACCTTCCTCCAACCGTCAAAACGACGTCTGAAAAAATACGCCTTTTTGGATGTGTAAAAGGCGTCTTTTCAAGACATAAAGACGTAAAAATGACGAGTAAATGACATCTGTAAGACGTCCTGTGTCATCTAAAATATTTAAAATTGAAATTTAAAATAAAGGCAAAGTCCAAATATTTTAAATATTCTTCAACTAACATACTATTTTAAAAAATCACTGCCTCAAATAAATGATTTTATTTTCAAACAATTACTGCATCAAATAAAATATTTTATTTTCAAAATTGTACACATACTTTAAAATAAATAGGATTATTTATTATTTATTATTTAAAATACTATTTTCCCTGGCTCTGATTGTGTTCTGCTATTTGTCAGTCGAAGATCGCATGTAAACGTCAGCAAAACTGTTGTACCTACCAGGAGGCGGAAAATCAACTCGACGAAGGAAAAGTAAAATCGATTTGAGTGTGGGCATCTGCGTCGAGGAGGGAAAAATACCAACGAGATGTTCGAAGACGGACGGCCCCCTAAGGCTTCAGCCTGAGGGATAAGATAAAAGTTAGCCTCCAGGGGGTGGAAATGCATTTCCGATTTCCCTAATGGTGCACACAGAATAGCGTTCTCGTCAGGTAACGGCAAAATTCCCCAAGCTTGTCGAATTAACATTTGCAGGGTAGATTTTACCATTCGCTTTTCCGAGAGAATTCTCGGATGTGAGGATCAAGCCAGGTAGGAACTTGGAAGTCCATCAATTACAGGAGACTGTAACAAGGCGATGTCCCCCTTTCAACAGGGCCGTCCTAAGACATTCAACCGACCGTGGAAACAAATGAGTGACCACGAAACCTACTCTCAAAATTTCAGCCAATTGAAAACCACATGCGAACCTTTACATATTGTCTACATGGAAATACTGTTTGAGTAGGTTTGGGTTAGCTTTTGGTGGAGGCGGTAATATTGCAAACTATTGAAATTACGTGAAATATGTATACGACTTTATTTGTAGAACATTTTACGAGCTTCAATTTTTGTTGGAGAACTTTTCCTGTACCATTAATATTTTATGAAATAATTAATAAAAACAGTTTTACCTTTGCACCATTTTACGTCATAATAGCCAAAATAATAGGTTTACGTAAAAAAATGTATAAAAACTTTTTTGTAGAGCTTTTTATGAGCTGCACTTTCTGTTTGAAACTTTTTTCTCTAAAATCAATATTCTCGAAAATATTTAGTAAGGACTGTCAAAACGTGAAAGAGGGTGGGGCAAACGAGACTTTGTCGCCAAAAATCCTTTTAGCCAAAAATTTCAGGAAAATCGAAGGGTTGTCGCTTTCGGAAGTTTATGCAAAACAACTAATAATAACAGAAAAAATGTATAACACCAAGAAAAATTACCGCCCCCAGAGGTTCGCACCCCGGGGTTTTTCCCATTTAGCTGCGTGGTTAGGGTGGCCCTGCCCTTTTAAATGAGTTGAAGGAATTTCCAAGGCGCTGGCCCCGGAGATCTTAACAGGAAGGCTCTTTTGTTTCTATTCTCTCGGGATTTGAACTGTGCATCCCTCGGAATCTACTATTTACTCGTTAGTTTTGCGCGTCAGGGTGATTAGAAAGCGGGTGGACGTATATAAGAGGTTAGGGCGCAAAGATTTCGCTCAGTTCGAGATGAGTTTTGCAAATATCATGTCGCTCCTCCTCGTCGTCGTTTTTCTAACCATGGCCAGCAACATACTTTGCAGTCCGCTGTCGAAGAGCCCTCCAGTCGTTAGCAAATCGAAGCAAAACGAAGTTCTGAATAGCAGTCGCTCGAATCACCTGTTCACCAACGGCCTCGGATACTTTTCTGCTACAGCGGAAGGTACGTTTTTGTTTTTGTCAATAGACTGTGGATTTTAGGCGGATTGAAAAACGAGTTGATATAATTTTAACCAGTCCAAGACAGTGGCGGATTTAAATGGTAAGCGGACTAAACGGTCGCGTGGGGCCTCGGGATATCATTGGGCCCTGACTTTTAAAGAAATTTATTTAATGTGTAATAGTATGAAATGTTTTCATTACTTTTCTTCTTTGTTAATAAGTTTAGGAGAGTATTCTTTTAACTTGAGTTTGAGGGCCCAGAAATTTTTTCCCGCTTGGGGCAACCCATTGACTTGAGCCGGAAAAAGTAAATATTAGAAAGGAAAATTCTCAACTGTGCGAAGTTGTGCTAAAGTATCACTTAAAAAATATAATAAATAAAAAAGTTAATTTTATCTTCGAATTTCAATTTACAAACGTTACCAACTTTCGTCCCAACCCAATATTAATGTAAAAAAGTAAATATTATGAAGGGAGTTCAAAATATTATAAAAATAATGTAAAATAGTATAAAAATAATAATTAAATATTATAAAAATAATATAAAGGAGTTCAAGAGTGAAATTTCGCTTCGGGTAATTACCGGCCTAGGTTTTTAATAGGGGGTGGGATCGGGGGGCAATTGGAATTTATCGTAATCGTGTGATGCAATATGAATTTGTAGAAAATGATCTGGCAAACGACACGGACGCGGATAGAATTTTCGGCGGGATGTACGCGATGAAGGATCAGTTCCCGTTTATGGCTGTGGTGCACCGGCTAATGGGTAGAGGCTACATTGCCCAATGTGGTGGAACAATAATCTCCACCAGATGGGTATTGACAGCAGGTCACTGCGTAGCCAAGGCACCACGGAAATTCTTCCTGCTGTTTGGCGTGAACAATAAATCCGGCATGGGCTACAATTTTTACGATGGGCCTGGAGTTACTATGATGACGGAGATGGGCGCCCTTCATCCGGACTACCAGCCATCCATAAACGACGTCGGCTTGTTATACATGCCACGGGATATTCCATTTGGACGTAAGTGAGATACGATTATTGTTTCTTCCATCCTGTTACCAGAATTAGACAAACTCTAATCACAATTATGATTATTGACTAGTAACTCCTTAAGCTTTACAAAAGGGAGTAATAATCAACGACTATGTGGATACTTTGAGCACGATTAATGACTAGTGTTCATAGCTTCCAATTTTTATTATAACTTTTTCTTAAATTTTAAAATTTTATTGAATGTTATTTAAATATTGAATTTATATTTTTCAAGTATAAAAAATATAAATTCGTGCTACGGACGTGTAAACACGCAGAAGCGGCATTACGTCGCGTGTTTACAGATCTATGACCTTATACGAACGGTTTTGAAGTCGCGTGATAGCACATCCGTGATAGCGAAGTGGTTAATATTACTTTTGCTCGCAATATACATACATACTACATTTGTAACGTTAGATACTTTATATACCTGTACATTTATCAAAAATTCTAATAACACATTTACATTGTATATAAGAAAACTATAAGATTTGAATTTCCAATTATTATACAATGGTTTGAATAAAGAAAGCAATTGATTCAACATCTACATAAAAATTTATAAAAATAACTAACAAATTAAACAAAAAATATATTCTAACATATATTATTCGAAAGAGATTATTTTATAATATTTTTTAGTTCAAACCTCATGTCAATATCTGAAAAGGTTCAAAAGTTATACACAAATGCCCCTTTTTTCGATCCGGACCACTATGCGCCGGCACCTCTGGAAATATTCCATGTGCCATCTAATACTGTGGTGCCCAACGTGGTTCGGAACCTACCATAAAATAAAGCTGTGACTTTTTTTTATGAGATACAAAAAGATAGAAAAATTTAAATTAATATATCAACATTCTTTTAATTTCATTATTGTTTTAAATTGCACAAAATCGGTTATGACTTATGTCTTATGAGATACCCCGGGTAGTTTCATAGACCCGGATAAAAGTCCGAGCTCTACCATAAAAGAGAGTAGGTCCCGCTGAAATTGGCCGAAATAGGCTGCAATTAGGCGATAGTGAGAGTGGAAAGAGGGGGAGATTGGTGGATGAACTTGAAACCCTGAGGGGACCAAGTATCTCTCATTTCAATTGTTTAGTATTGTAGAGAAAACACTAAACGTTGTATTTTACGAGTATTTTTATGTTGGCTAAAATAGACAATTAAAAAAATACGTGTTGTAGATCTGTGTCAATTAAACATATCCTGAAAATTTCGCTGTAGTTAAGTAGTGACTTGTAGTTATGACCAATCAGACTATTAGTCAATTTTTAAATTACATATTTGATTTGTGCCCTATACTCTGTCTTGTACCATGATCGGGTTTAATTAACAGAAAAGTTAAATTACATTTCAGGAAGCATCCAACCCATTCGGTTGGCGGGGTACAGTGATATGTACGACGATTTTAGCGGCAAGTTCGCGTCTGTTATCGGCTGGGGAAAAGATAAAAGCACGGGCGTAGGGACGGACTCGC
Organism: Lasioglossum vierecki; assembly: GCA_028455595.1. Taxonomy (NCBI): domain Eukaryota; kingdom Metazoa; phylum Arthropoda; class Insecta; order Hymenoptera; family Halictidae; genus Lasioglossum; species Lasioglossum vierecki. Next base: position 2,328,570 of record CM052337.1, on the reverse strand, counting down.
TGAAATACGCCACGTTGCCGATCATTTCGATCGCGCAGTGCAGCATGAGCTGGGCTGTAACGTCGGGGAAACACGTGTGCACGGCAGCTGACTACGGACAGGATGCTTGTCAGGTAACGTTTCATACTTCGCCCTGCAAGCTATTATTCTACATTTTACTAATCATTAGACCGCGAAGTCGTTTAATGAAACTTTCATATTCTCTCAAAGGCTGTACTTCCGAAAGGCATCGATTGGCGAGCATATTATGAAGAATGTGGAAGGACCCAAAATATAAAATTTTAACTTTGGGAATTTTTTACTTTTTCAGGTATTTTCGACTAGGGTTTGCCGGTTTTTAAAAGAGAATTATGCAATCGAAAAACCGATTTTTTTCGGTAAAAGAAAAAAAACGGTTTCAAAATAAGTAATATCTATTTATCTTCTAGTAAATTTATATACCTATATACTTATATATCTCCTAGTAAACTTCCGTTAGCTACAAAAACTGACATTATTCAGTAATTCGGACAGCTATTACCAAGATTATATAAAAATTATTCTACAGCGGATATGACTGCGATGTTAAAAAATATTGGCGAGGAAGAAAATCATAATCGTAAGCGTGGTTTAAAAAAAATTTTTTTTATATATTCTTCTACCGTGCCTATACCGAGGCTATAAAAATATATGTGTTGGGGGTTACAAAAGCAGGCTCGCAGCTCTTGCCAGGGGCTAGGCAGGCACACTTCACGTCCGCTACCGCCATGTTTGCTCGTCGGCCCTTTACCTTTGTCTCGTCACTGCCCATGCAGCGTATAGAGTGTTTTTTTTCGTGATACGCTGCAAAGGTTCTCCGAATAAACTGTCGGCACTCCGCTCCGCACTGGGAGAACTAAAAATTGGAGTATTCACCGATTCCTTTTCTCTTGCAGGGCGACAGCGGCGGTCCTCTGTTCATATACCAAAATCGTGTTCCCATTCAAATTGGAATTGTCAGCTACGGAGATGCGGATTGTCCAAGTGATCGCCCTGGCGTGTTTTCAAGAGTGACTGGCTACATCGACTGGATCCAACAAGTCACGGGACTATACTTTGCAAAATAGAAATGATACGAGCGAACTCTTCCAAAACAAACTTTATATTCCTACATCGCGACGTATATTTGTGTAAATAAAATTTTGTACGGTAGTCTTTTGACTCTACAATCGTGTGTTAATGGCCCAACTGAGAAAAATTAATTATCTATCGTAAACTGACATCCGAAATTCAAAAAGAGTGGACAATTTGAATCACCGAACACGAAAACGAACACTTTTTGGAGTATTTCGGATATTTTTCTAATTTATATTTGTTGTAGTCTTTAGTGACCTGTGAACGAATTTCTCTCTCTCTCTCTCTCTCAAAGGATTTTTCGATATCACATTCGCTTCATTTTCTCTTACCTTTTTACCACGTCTTTGTCCCTTTATTTCCCCACCCTTCTACCCTCTCCACTTTGATCCTTCCACCTTCTTTTTACCACGCTTACATTAACTTGCCAAGTTGTCGTTATCGTTGTTGTCGTTGAAATCGAATTTTAAAGCACTTTCCGATGAGCTAGAGACTTGAAATTTTCAACATAGTTCAGAACTGTATGACAATGCAATATTTATTAGAATTTAACCGATATTTTGTAATATTCCCCTTCGCCCCTCGCCGCATGACGTTGGGTAAATATCACGTCGGATTAAGTCAGTGCCGGATTAAATGCTATGGGGCCCGCGCTTGCAGCAGAAAATTGACCTAAAATTTGGTCGATGCCGTTCGCAGACATTTTTGCTTAAAAAAGGTCATTCATCGTGTTTTATTATATTATCGTGCAAAACCTAGCACTGATTTTTGATGCTACACATCATTTCCCGAAGATTTCTTCTCGCTGATTTCAAATCTGGTCTGAAAATTTGTCTGCGACCTCTGGATTTTGCAAAAAGTCGAATTATTGTTTTTTTTTTACATTTTTATTTTTTTAAGATTCAAAAACGTTCGTACCATAATCTCTCTATTTTTCCCATATTGTACAACGTTTTAGTTTGAGTTTAAAAAGAATTTCATCGATCCATCTGCTTTCTTTGGCGCCACTGTACGGTGACGCTTGTTTGGCCGGTTAGAAGGGCGCTGTTGTTCGTAGAAAAGAAGAGAAAAAAATTCAACCGACGCAGCTGGCTGGCTCGAACGAGGCGAGGGAATCCGTTGGCGGTTCGGTGGGGAAAGGAGGGGCGGCCAGGAACAAAGGCCCTAAAGTACGGCAACAACGATGCGGTAGGACCAGGCACAGAGACATAGACGAAATGAACGAATAGTGACCTTGATCGGAAAGCCTGCCAGGTAGAAAGAATTTTGTAAACCGCAGCCACGCGCTTCTTCCAAGTTCCTCTCGATTTTATGGCTTGGAGACTTGGAGGCTTGCCGCAAAAATAACGGACTTTACCACGTTTTTATTAGCTCGCTTTCTTTACTGTCTGTTTGCCTGTTGTTCGGTACAAATCTTGTTTCACATTAGATCGGCAAACACAATGGAATTCAATGCTGAAGATTCAGTTTCCTCGACCAATCTCTCTGTTACTCATTTTATCGTTATCGTATATATACGATTTGAATATTTTGCAAGGCGGTTATGGATTACTATTACCAAGTTTGTTTTATGATTCGTAGAAAGATAGAATGGAGCATACACACACACACACACACACACACACACACCACAGGAGAGCTCTAAAATTTTATACGGTTTTGTATTTGTAGTATGAAAGTAAACAATTTTAGAGCAAGATTTAACAATTTGTTTGGAGCAAGGCTTAACTTTTTTGGAGCAAGTTTAAACAATTATTTGGAGCAAGCTCCAAAATTTCATACAGCTTTGTAGTATGAAGGTATAAAATTTTGGAGCATGATTAACAATTTTTTGGAGCAAGGTTTAAACAATTGTATCTACATAAGGGAGCTTATGCATTGGTATTACCAAAAGTTTGTTTCATGATACATTTTAAAAGAAGTAAAACCATAATATAGGAGAGCTCTAAAATTTGATACGACTTTGTAGAATGAAAGTATGAAATTTTGGAGCATGATTAAACAATTTTTTGGAGCAAGGCTTAAAGAATAGCATCTACATAAAAAAAAACTCTATGCAACATCGTCCCAAAATTTTCTACCCTACTATAACCTGAATAATTCATTGTTAATCGATAACGGAAGTATCCCTCGTAAAGAATTAGTGGCTCTGAGAAGAGCCGTTTCGCCAAATAAAAACCTCTCGGATTCAAATAATCAGGGTAAACACTTTATTTCGTCTCGTTCCTTAAATTCTGCGCAATTTCTCGAACGAGTCGATCGAAATTGTTCTTAGGGATCAATAACTTGGTTCTCTTCTGATAATGTCGTATTTCTTTAATTGCCTTCTTGCCTGGCGTTGATTTATTCTTCTCTTTGATCGCGTTGCATTGATTAACGCGCGTCATTTCAATAGAAAACACGTGGAACCAGTGTCCAACAACGGCTACCTTTCTATTGGAAGAGATGTGTTTTATTGTTTTGTTCAGGTCGAGACTTGTGATTCAATTATGACAGTGTAAAGTTACCTGGAACTGTGGCGCTTTCTACATTATTTGCATTATTTTTAAATTATAAAATTGAGGGCTATCATTGAATTTAATTCACTTTGACATTCCAAAACAAGAAAATTTTCAAACGACTTCTTGATAAGACCTTTCTATTGGTACAGCTACCTTTCTATTGGAGCAGATGTTAGCCTGCGGTTATATTTATAACCTCGGAGGTACACGTCGCGACTGCTCATTGGCTGCCGGCGCAGTGGTGGGGGAAGAACCGCAGACGGCTTCTATAAAACGCGGCGCGAAGCCGGTTTAGGCATCAGAAGTGTTTCGTTCGTCGAACTTTTCACGTCGTGACAAGAACTCGCTTAATTCTCGAAGATGACTGGCCGTGGTAAGGGAGGAAAAGGATTGGGAAAGGGAGGAGCTAAGCGCCACAGGAAGGTACTTCGTGATAATATCCAAGGTATCACGAAACCCGCTATTCGTCGTCTCGCTCGCCGTGGTGGTGTCAAGCGTATCTCCGGATTGATTTATGAGGAGACTCGTGGTGTGCTAAAAGTATTCCTGGAAAACGTGATCCGTGACGCGGTCACTTACACTGAGCACGCAAAAAGGAAGACCGTCACTGCTATGGACGTCGTCTATGCCTTGAAGAGACAGGGACGTACCCTGTACGGTTTCGGTGGTTAAACTGCATCGTTCCTGGACATATCGTCATCCATTGTCACCACTGACGTGCGACTGCAAAGACAATCGTCAAGCAAAACGGCCCTTTTCAGGGCCACAATCGTGTTGAACACAGAAACAGGTTCAAATATCGATGCATATACCTTCACCCTTTCTACAATAAATCGTTAAACAAAACTGCCTTTTTCATGGCCACAATCTTTTAACACAGAAACACATTCATCCTTTCTATAAAATCCCTGTAAATTTGGAGAATTGAAAAAAAGTCCGGCTAATTTCGTGAAAATCGTGAAACAAAACGGCTTTTTTCGGAGTTACAATTGTTTAACGCGAAAATACGTCCAACTACCTTTCAGCCTTTCTATAAAATCCCTGTAAATTCGAAAAATTTCAAAAAATTCACAAAACTGCCATTTGCAGGCCCTCATTTGTTTGACACAGAAATCCATTCGATACACATGCCTTCACTTTTTCGGCACAGTCCCTGTAAATTCGAAGAACTTAAAAGTCCGGTTAATCTCGTGAAAATTCAGTAATAAATCATTTTTCCCAGCAAGAATTGATAATTCGATGTTAGCTACGAGCTATTACAGTGAATACAACAATAAAAATGTGACTCCTCGTGTTCTAAGTTCATAGGTTAGGATTACGACGCATTAAACTCGTCATGCTCCTGTGTTGTACAGTATTTATTAAACTTATTACTCTAAAGCTCGAACGTCAAAAGATATCACAGTTTCGGAATACTAGTTTGAACATTAAGAGACGTTAACTTGAATATTATTAAACAAATAGATAGTTCTCGACCAGCGGAGCAGTAAATCTGTAAATGTCTTCTGTTTGGTAGAGTTTCGTATTAGCTGATTTTATTTGTGCTTCAGGCGAAGTTCGAGTATCGACGAGAAAAGTGATACACGACGGCCGTGTGCGGTGTTGCCATGTACACCGTTGTCTGGCCGCCTCACACTCCCATCGTAAATTCTTATGGAGCACACCGTTGCCAGACGTAATTTTACCGACAGGAACACTGTGATTTCGCTTTCGTCTTTAAACCGTTAGCTACCATACGAATCAATAAAGTATGGAACTTGTACGAATCAATAATTTCAGTGTAACGTTTGCAACACTCTGGTTTCATAACCTCGCAAATTTATAATGTAACGTGCAATTTGTATCGAACAAGTGTTAGGCGTAGATCCTAACCCTAAACATAGAAACATAGATAGGAAAAATGATAGAGTAATACGGTAACCTATACGTTCGACTGTGTTAAAAATATATGATCTCTCGATATTTTAACAATGAAATCAGCGAGCACTGAAAGCGATTACAATGTTTGAGATGGTAAAATTGACAAGGCTCTGTATCTTTATCTAAATTTATATATTTAGATTTTGTGCAATTTTTATTGCATACGTACTTAGGTAAAGAAATTTATAGAAAAATTTTCCATGTAAGCAACGTCATAATTTCAATAATCATGAAATTATAAGTGTAAGACCTGAAGTTTGGCCGGCAGTAGTAAGTTTAGTTTTATAGATTGGAGAAATTATAGAAATTTGAAGTTTGTTTGGTTTTTTGGATCGTATCATTAAGTTTCAGTTACTCATTTATATTAGGTCTGTATTAAACTCGGAATCTACTTTTTACTATAAATAATATAATCTATTTTAAATTGTCCTTTCTGTTCAATTGTGCAATGTAATATTTACACGAGACTTAATGTAGTTAATCAAAGTGTAAATTATTTAAAACATTTGTATTTAACGTATTTTTTAACAAATTCTAATTTTAAGATTATAAATTAATATATTAGTGAACAAAGAAAGAATATTTAGAGAAATTTCGCAATATTTTTAAAGGAACATTCAAAAATATATGTAGATTTTTAAAAAACTATTCTATTTAACGTATTTTTGCACAAATTCTCATTTCAAGGTTATAATTTAATATGTTAGCGAACAAAGAATGGACATTCAGAGAAATTTTGTAATATTATTAAAGGATTATTAAGGATTAAAAGAGAATATTAAAAACTTGCTGAAAACACCGCAGTAAATAGGTAGCCAGATAAATAAAAGTTGTATCAATTCCTCAATGTTATTGATACTTATTCGTGCGAATAGAAAATTCGTCTCCATGCGTTCCCAATTGTAAGGTAAGAACTAACGTTCAGATATATTCATTGGATTGAATAACGTTTCCCATGTTATAAAATTGATGGCCCTGAAAAGGGCCGTTTGATATCGATGATTGAGAATTAAGCCTTCTTGTCTGTTTTCTTGGGCAGGAGTACCGCTTGAATGTTTGGCAGAACACCGCCTTGTGCTATGGTAACTCCGGACAGAAGTTTGTTCAGCTCCTCGTCGTTACGGATGGCCAATTGCAGATGACGGGGTATAATTCTAGTCTTCTTATTGTCGCGGGCGGCGTTGCCGGCCAACTCCAGAACTTCAGCGGCCAGGTACTCCATCACGGCAGCCAGGTAAACCGGAGCGCCGGCACCGACGCGTTCGGCGTAATTCCCTTTTCTCAGAAGTCGATGGATACGACCAACGGGAAACTGGAGTCCGGCACGGTTGGAGCGGGACTTTGCCTTCCCCTTGACTTTGCCACCTTTTCCACGTCCAGACATGTTCGAGCTGGTTGATGATACGAGAACGTTCGATGACGAAGAGTCTGTAGATTTTAATTTTTGCACCGCCGACACCCCGTTATATACCGGCGGCGACTGTCGACGCTGCGCCAATGAGAGCGCGCGGTCGCTAGAACGGGGGGAGCCGCGCTCCCATTGGCGCGCCGGTTCGGCCACCGTTTCTACATAAATTGAGAGTGAAACTTGTGGCAACTCATTCGACAACGATACTCACGTACGAACTTTTGTTTTGACGCTCTGAAAATGTCACCGAAAGCAAGTGGAAAGGCCGTGAAGAAGGCGGGCAAGGCGCAGAAGAATATTAGCAAGACTGACAAAAAGAAGAAACGCAGGAGGAAGGAGAGCTACGCGATTTATATTTATAAGGTTCTGAAACAAGTGCATCCGGACACTGGTATCTCCAGCAAAGCCATGAGCATCATGAACAGCTTTGTTAATGATGTTTTCGAACGGATCGCGGCTGAGGCGTCCCGATTGGCTCATTACAACAAACGATCCACCATCACATCCCGGGAAATACAGACGGCGGTTCGTCTGCTTCTGCCTGGAGAACTCGCGAAGCACGCGGTCAGCGAAGGCACTAAGGCTGTCACGAAATACACAAGCTCGAAGTGAACGCGATTCACTAGCAACCAACCGGCCCTTTTCAGGGCCACAAATATTCTTACGAGTTGGAAATTTCATCCATGATACGTAAACCATTCTTGTACTAATATTTTAAAATCATTGATAGTTTTTCTGTAAGAGATATATACCTATCTTCTATCTTCTTCTTTATCTATCTATCTCTCTACCTTCTATCTATATAAATAAAATGAAATGCTGTTCGTTGGTAAGCGCATCACTTGAGCACTGCTGGACCGATTTAGCTAATTTTTGTTTAAATATTCGTAATAGTCCGAATAAGGTTCTTAGGGAAAGAAAAATTGGAAAAGTTTCCCGGAAAAATGGAAAATTCGGGAAAACTAAAAGTGATTTTTGAATCCCGCAGCTTTTAATCAATATTTCAATAGGAATTTACATTATCGACGTCTGTTTTCTTTCTAGAAATTTTGACATGACAACGTCTGTCGGGTCAGCTAAGATTAGAATATATGTATTTACTCTAAAAAAGTGTTTCTCTTTCTCTCTCATTTCCAATTCTTGCTCACATATCTTTCTCTCTCTCTCTCTCTCTCTCTCTGTATGTCTGTCTCTGTCTCTCTCTCACTCATCGTCTTACCGTTTTTAACTTGGATCGTAGAGATCAATTGCAACTTCGTTAGTATTTTTTCTTTAAAAAAGGATTAGAATATATGTACATAGTATTATTTTCGGTTGTTTGTACCACACAAGTTTTAAAGTCTGGAAGATTGTTTCTCTGAACGTAGGAACGTTTAATATTACATAATATACTTTTTAGATTTAGAAAAAAAGATAAGTATAACTTGAAAAAAACGCCAAAAAGTGGTTTTTATTTTTTTCAACTGCGACGCACCACTCTCAGGTATTTGTAAAAAATTGGGCATAATACTTACGGTATATGTCATTGATAAATTAAATCTGTAAATAACCGAAGGTTTTCTATATGAAATCGGCATTTTTCCGATTATTTTCGTGTTTTCCATTTTTTACAATCAGAGTTCGCAACGGGAAAATCTGAAAATGATATCTGATATATGGCGTAGTATCCGAAATGTGTCAGAATTTTTGATTGTCGATAAACAGGAACAATGGGCCAAAAACTGGTTTTTCGATTTTTCTCAATACATACTACCCTTACAGATGAGATATGGGGCTGAAACGTTTAAATTTTGCGCCGCCTCCGAAAAGATTTTATTTTATTAATTTTTTTAATTATTAAGTAATAATTTTATTAATAGTTGGTATATATTCATACAAAATATAATGGAAATTATTCCATACTTTTTAGTGCATTTAAAGGTCGGTTTAATTTTATTTTATAAAACTTTTATTTTTATTTATACAGACAGAAGATGGAGATAGAAATGTCGCTTATCTCGTAGCAGAGTTTTACCTTTCTCAGTTGAAAATGTCTAGCGAAAAGTCGCGGAAGTGTTAAATGCCAACTTAGGTGTCTTCGGGAAAATGATATCAAGTAGTATTAGACTTCGTACAGACCTAAACAGCAAGCCGTACCGTGCATCGCGCCAAACGCCATGCCGAACAGCGAACGGCAAACGGCGAACACAATAGATTTATGCTATTTTCAAAATTTCTTGCGAATAACTATAGAAACTGCAGTGTTGTATGCGCTTAAACGCGAATGGGTAGCATTTGAAAATCTTTTTGCAGGGCAATAAAGTATATCCTAAACATTCATAATATATAAAATTATTAAATGGGCATGTTAAAAATATAATTATAAATATATGTTCTGAATTTCGTTATGTAATATACAACACACTGCAGCTTCTATAGTTATTCGCAAGAAATTTTGGAAATAGCAAAAATCCATTTCATTCGTCGTTTGCTGTTCGGCGTGGCGTTCGGCGCGCTGTTTAGGTCTGTACGAATTACGAATTCTAATACTACTCGATATCATTTTCCCGAAGACACCTATACAAGGCCTTACATCAACAAATGTCAAAGTCTGGATAAACTACTTATAGCGACTCTCACTACTATTCGGACAATCTTAAAAAGACGATAACTTTTTTAATATTGTACTTTACGATTTGAACTATTTTGAGGAAGCTGGAGCAATTAGTTTTCTACAGTATGTGGAAACAAATCTTGTAAAAAATTACAATTGATCGGAATTGTAGAAAAAATACTAAACGTTGAGTTTTCCAACTTTTTTTGTGGGCTTATATTGAAAATTTAAAAACTACATTTTGTAGATCTGTGTGAATTAGTCATTTTTAAATTATCAATTGATTTGTGCCCTACTCTGGATCGCAGTCGCGTCGAGATGAATCTAGAATATGGGTACTTATTAAACATTTGTAATAACAACTTTGCATTTTTATCCACAATTTGCAATTTGCGGGAAAGATTCATTAGATTTTTCTAGATTTTCTAGATATTTTTTCAAATTCCTGTTCCCAATTCTTCTAACTTCGAAAAAAAAAACTACAATCGATCGGTCGACTTTCGAAACAGTTGTCCCGTTTTAAAAAGTTTAAATAGTTATCATAATTATCATTTTACATTTGCAAAGTGAGTTCAAACAACAAAAATATCTTGGTACAAAAGTGTTTATTTTCATTTTTCTTTTTTCATAGTGCAGGTCAAATATTGCGGTTACGTAAACAATTTATGAATTTATTACAGAAACGAGCACATAATTACGCATTTTCTCCAATGTTGTGACATCAGCATCACTACACAATCGCAATGGTATCCCGAAAGATCGAAGCTTACATTCGCATCCCAAAAATGTAGATCGCAAACAAACAGTTATTTAACCTCAAAACTTTCCTCTATGTACACATCCAACCTCTTACACCTAACGTCAAACCTCGTATAAAAAAAAGCTCTACTAGATTAAGTATTACATATGATACATTATGCGCATATCACAGTCTGTTTTCTACGTTCAAGTAATTTCTCGGACGATATCCGATCTATACTACGTATCCGTACAGACACGAAACGCTTCCAGCACACGGATCAAAAACACATTCGTTTAAACGCCATAAACTATAGCTGGTTCTAAATACCATCAGATCGTAACAACCTCTTTGACTACACAGTCCAAGATATCGGTACACAAATATCCGCACAATAACATCGAATAACATCGACACACATCACGTATCGATAACATAACCAAAAACCGTGTTGTCGAATATTAAACGGAAACTTTCAAGGTGACTCGCGTCACCAAGCGGCACCATTGTTGAAAAACGTGTGTTTCAGGATCAATTATTTCTTCGCCGCTGGTTTTACTGTTTTGGACACTGAAGCTCTTCTCGGTTTCGGCGTTCTAGTTTTAGCTGCCGGCGCTTTAGCAGTCTTTTTGCTCTTGACGGACTTTTCGGTTTTCGCGGGAGACTTCTTACTAGCTGGTTTTTTCACTGCCACCGGTTTCTTCGCTGGTGATTTCACAGTAGCCGGTTTACGAACAGAGCTGGGGAAAATAAAATTTTGAATAGTAAATAATTAATAATCCTATTTATTTTAAAGTTTGTGTACAATTTTGAAAATAATATATTTTATTTGATGAGTAATTGTTTGAAAATAAAATGATGTATTTGAAGGTCGTAATTTCTGGAAATAGTATTTTATTTGAGCAATATTCAAAATATTTGTATTTTGTCTCTCTCTCTTTTCAATTTTAAATATTATTGTTGATAATAATGGTTCGAATTCAATACATATACGAGCGTAAATCGTTTGTTAACATGCGGTTTCTCAGAGTATTATGACAATGAAAAAAGTAAAATATTTTATTTTGTGTTCTAGTTCGTTAAAATAGAGACATTTTATTTTGTAGAATCAAATTGTTGAAATAGGGACATCTTATTTTGTAGAATCAAATTGTTGAAATAGAAATATTTTATTTTGAGGTTCAGAGAGAGATTGTTGAAATAGAGATATTTTATTTTCGAAATTCTATATATCTTATTTAAAATACTATTTTTTCTTTAAATAAAGTAAAATCTAAAATGTTAAACAGTATTGGAAATATTTGTTTCGCTGAATAATGCCTACCTCTGTTTACGAGCTGCTGTCGTTTTCTTCTCGACAGATTTCTTCGGCTCGTTCGTCAGAACCTTGCTCCTCGACTCGGTGCCCTTCAACATCGGCAGTTTGAACGATCCTGAAGCGCCTTTCCCTTTCGTTTGAACGACCGCACCAGACGTAACGGCCGACTTCAGGTACCGCCTGATAAACGGCGCCAATTTCTCTCCGTCCACTTCGTACGCGGAGCCGATGTACTTCTTGATCGCTTGCAGAGAGGATCCCTTGCGATCTTTCAGCTCCTTGATCGCCGTATTCACCATCTCGGATGTCGGCGGATGCGAGGACGATTTGTTTCCACCCTTCGGCCTTGGTTTCACAGTCTTCGATTTCGGCGTACTCGCCAATTTCGCTGGAACTGTGCTCACGTTCTCTTTAACCTGCATTTTTACACTGTGCTCGTTCTTTTTCTTAGAGAATCTCGGATACTTCAAAACGACTCGTTGCTAATTATTCGCTTGTAACGTTATTAATCACTCCGAGATGGCAAACCGGATAAATAGTCGCAATGATGCTCCGAAGGGGTGAGAGAGACTGTAGATGCTTAACGCGGCGACGGAAACCAACCTCTTTTCGTGCAAGAGCACGGACCACGAAGAGAGTCCCGGCGAATATGTCGAGCGGCAAGATCCTCGAAAAACGACCAAGCGGTGAACGATCATCCGATTCCGATCGTGATTTTTTGATACCTATTGTAGATCTCGGTGAGAGAAGATTCAGGATACACGGCCACGTATATCTAGTTCGATATGGGCCTGTTCGCCAGTCAATGAGTCCGCTCAGGTCTAGAGAACGCCACCATTTCCCGACGAATGTCTTTTTGCCGGACCGGTACATGTTGCGGAAAAAGAATAAAAATCGACGATTTTTCCATTGGTTTTCCGTGTGTATCGGTTAAAATTGATTCGAACGGGACCGTTGCTTCCCACCGTCGATTATTTTCACGGAAACGTTGCACCGGGTCCGCGGTATTTCGAGTTTAAAATAAGCAGTGCCGGAACTTGTATCCCTCCATGGAACCAGCACCAATACCGTCCCGATATTTTGCAACAGGATCGTGTGTAATAAAAAGAATTTTTTTTTATTTCGTGTCGAAATACGATCTGACTGGGAGTTAATAATATTATGGGATTACGGATGGACGATATATGAAATCGGAATGGTAGAGAAGCGTAAGCGAGGAACATGACTTATGGAAGTCATAACCTAATTCGCATCGTTGGATCGCGATATTTAATGGTATAGTGGTTAATAGACGAATCTTAGAAAGATTACTGGATAGAACGTTTTCGCTTAAGTATATTTGTATGTGTTGGTGGATAAAAATCGGCGAAAAGGATGGTAATTCGTACAGGGTCACTCTAATCACAGGGCGAAATGGGCGAAAGCTTTTTGGGAAAGGCGATTTTTCTTGGCGTATAGTATTTTGATGTTAGATGTTTTTTTTTAAGGGAAAATAGAGAGCCCAATATTTTTATTCAAGCAATTTTTCTTGGTGTTATATTTCTTTTTGTTATTAGTTGTTTTTCTTAGGGGAAATAGAGAGTCCAATATTTTTATTCAAGCATCCAGTCAGCACGGCCTGCCGCCTAGCCCAGCCTGCAGAGCCCCTGACTTGCAGATCAAGGGCCGGACACCACTTCGAGCTGCTCTAGGCCGAGTCGGCTCTATTTCTGCAGGGCCACAGTACGCGCCTATGCGTGCAGATCAGTTGCAGAAACCCCAAGCCCAGGCCCTACAGGCCGGACCGGTAATCTGCTCAGATGCAAGATTACAAGGGTGCGGGATTTGCGTTCTTATTTCGTGATAATACAAGCATGGATTTTTTCAGTAGTTAAAAACGCTAGATAAAAGATCAATCTTTTTTTTTCCTTCCCAAAGAGGGATTTTCTTCTTCACTCCTTTCTTTCTCGGAGGGTGTCGATGGGGGCCCTTTCTTCGATTCACCCATCGACACTTTCCCCGAGTTTGACCACGCTTGTTCTTGGCTTTTAGATAAAAGATCGATCTAGGCCGCAAGCGCCCTCAAAACTCATATTTTTTTTTGTATTGAAGGATTATTCAACAGCATATATATCATGAAAATAGCTGTATGCGCAGTTGTATGCTTCCGAATGATGCAAATTGCGACTCGAAAAACGTAAAAATGGGACTATCGAGAGAGATCGCGGCCTAGACCGATCTTTTATCTAGCGTTATTGACTACCGAAAAATCAAATTATTGTATTCCCGAGAAATGAGAACGCACCCTTGCAATTCTGGAAAAAGGAATCTACCTCCGCAAGAGGGCAGCACTAATGTCGCGATTGCCGTTATATAGAATACAGTGCAGATCGCACATATATGCTGCCGAATAATGCAAATTACCCTTGTATACGAAAAAAATATGAGTTTTGAGGGCGCTTGCGGTCTAGATTGATCTTTTATCTAGCGTTTTTGACTACTGAAAAACACGTACTTGTATTATCACGAAATAAGAACGCGAATCTCGCACCCTTGCAATCTTCCAACTGTACAGATTACCGGTCCGGCCTGCAGGGCCTAGGTTTGGAATTTCTGCAACTGATCTGTGCGCATAGATGCGCACAGTGGCCCTGCAGAAACATAGCAGGCGTGCTGACTGAGCAACGAACATTAATGGATAAGATATTTACCTTTTTTACGATGATCTTTTGCCCAAAAAGGAACAAATAAGATTTTACCAATTAAAAATCGTCGCTTGAATGGAGAAATTCAATTTTGTTCCACCTTAAGTATATTTCTATGCGTTGGTCGATAAGGATCGTCGAGAGGAAAGTAAATTCATACCGAGCCACCCTAATCACAGGGCGCAAGCCTTTTGGGGATGGCGATTTTTCTTGGTGTTACAGTTTTTTTGTTGTTAGTTGTTTTTTAGGGTAAATACAGAGCCCAATATTTTTATTCCAGCAATTTTTCTTGGTGTTATATCTTTTTGTTATTATATGTTTGTTTAGTGGAAATAGAGAGCCCATTATTTTTATTCAAGCAACGAACTTTAATGAATAAGATATTTCCCTCTTGTGCGATGATCTTTTGCCAAAAAGGAATAAATAAGAAAATATTTTATCGATTAAAGTTCGTTGCTTGAATGAAGAAATTCGGTTTTGTGTCACCTTAAAATACTGAAATTACTTTCTTGCTAACCCAATAGTTATTTACTTAATAGTTGTTTTTATTCGAAATCTTTTCATAGCGAAAATAACCAAACAATTCCCAGGTAGCACAAACACATCTCCAAGATATCTGCAAGATGCCTGTGGCAAGACGTAAGTACGTCTGGCAGATGTCTTTTACGTATTCAACACGTCGTTCTCACATCTTTGTACATCTTTAACTCATCTTTGTTACTAAACTGGGAGACTTAAAGATGTCTGTCACAGGTCTTTCTGACATCTTAAAGATGTCTTGTAACGTAAAGACGTATCTTTAAGACGTCTTTTTGGCATCTTTTTGGTGTCTTTCAGCGGCCTTTTAAGCTACTTTTATGCATCTTTTATACGTCATTTTAGGGATCATTCGAGCATCTTTTGAGTGTTTTTCAGGGTATCTTTTTAGGGACCTTTTATGCATCTTTTACAAGTCATTTTTGGGATCTTTCAAAAATCTTTTTTTACGCGTCGTTCGGGGCATCTTGTACGCATCCTTTCAGGTATATACAGGGTGTCCCAAAATTCCTTCCAGACCGGGAAATGGGAGGTTCCTTGGGTCATTTGAAGCGACATTTTCCTTTACAAAAATGGCGTCCGCGGCTTTGTTTAGGAGTTATTAACGAAAAACACTGACCAATCAGAGCGCGACCTGGGCAGCCGCGCCGCGCCAAGCGAGCAGGAGAGCGATGACGGTACGCCGTTACATCGTAACGAACAAGAGTTTCTCGATTATGTGAATGGTCACCGATTTCAATGAGCTTTGGATATGTGGTCAAGACCATTATTCCGAACAACATTTCTCTTTAAAATTTTTGGCTGTCGGCTTTAGTTTACGAGATAATCGCGAAAAAACATTACTTGTCAATTCATTACGGGTGTTCATGATAGCGAACACGAACTACGGAAACTTTACCCGAACGAAAGAAGCGGCAGAAACTGCTTGTTTTAAAAACTCACCTATTCAGCCGTAAATCCATTTGCTGCCTCGAAATGTGGAACAATGGGTCAATCGGTGACGAACACATCTTCAGGTATGCGACAGTACCGCAATCCAAAGGGCGTACAGCCAAGTCAACGAACTGCACAGCTGGTGGTAGATTTCAGGTATACGACACCCTGAAGGATACGTGGTCAACCATCTGGACTAATCACTTTCACTTTCAAATCGATAAATAAATCACGTCTCGTTTCACACAGATGCACTAATAACAATTGCAATATCACTTGTATTGCAGCACAAATCCCAACATTCTAAAAGAAAAACATCCCGAATGTGTTTCTTTCACTTTTCACTGTACAGTCAAACGTACGTTTTCACACTGGGAATATTGTATTTCACGGCGACAGTCGATGCATTAAAATCCTTCGACAGCGATGAACTCACAATTCTTTTGCACGTATACTGTGGTCCTTCCGCTCGTTGTTCAAAAATTATTTATCTGGTCAGGCCGGTAATTGCACCGCTGGTGGTGGCTGTAAGTACGCGATCGCAGACAAATCCAAGGGCTGCAAAAAAGTGGCAGCAGCATCAGACCCGCAGCGGCCGTACGTGACACTGATGAGGCAGAGACTTCGACTGACTGTAGTTTCCCAAAAAAGCTGCGAACACCCCTTAATATTCCCACCACGAAAAAAAACTGAGGATACAAGGACATTCGAAAAAACACGTGTTTTGCAGAAGTTGAAACTGCAGCAGTGAGACCCTTACCTTTCGTCCACGATAAAAAACAGGGACCATTGTCTCCGCGGAAGGGACCATTGTCTCCGCGGAAGGGCCGTGCCATAAACCAGAACTCTGCTGTTACTCGGGAATGTCCGCAAGGACACCGGAACGGAAAAATTTTCTCCTTGCACATGTTGAATTTATGAATTCTTTTTGATGCTGCTGTCACTTTTCTGCAGCCCTTGGATTTGACTGTGATCACGTACTTGATAGCCACCACCAGCGGTGCAATTACTAGCCTCACCAGATACATAATTTTTGGATAACGAGCGGAAGGACCACAGTATACGTGCCAAAGAATTGTGAGTTCATCGCTGTCGAAGGATTTTAGTGCATCAACTGTCGCCGTGAAATATTCCCAGTGTGAAAACGTACGTTTGACTGTACAGTGAAAAGTAGAAGAAAAATTTGGGATGTTTTTCTTTTAGAAAATTGAAATTTGTGCTGCAATACAAGGGATATTGCAATTGTTATTAGTGCATCTGTGTGAAAAAAGACGTGATTTATTTATCGATTTGAAAGTGAAAGTGATTAGTCCAGATCGTTGACTGCGTATCCGTCAGGGTTTCGTATACCTGAAATCTACCACCAGCTGTGCAATTCGTTGACTTGGCTGTACGCCCCTTGGATTGCGGTATTGTCACATACCTGAAGATGGGTTCGTCACCGACTGACCCATTGTCCCACATTTCGAGGCAGCAAATGGATTTACGGCTGAATAGGTGAGTTTTTAAAACAAGCAGTTTCTGCCGCTTCTTTCGTTCGGGTAAAGTTTCCGTAGGACGTGTCCGCTATCATGAACACCCGTAATGAATTGTCGAGTAATGTTTTATCGCGATTATCTCGTAAACTAAAGCCGACAGCCAAAAATTTTAAAGAGAAATGTTGTTCGGAATAATGGTCTTGACCACATATCCAAAGCTCATTGAAATCGGTGACGTAAAGACGTAAAAATGACGAGAAAACGACATGTGTCAGATGTACTGTGCTACCTGGGAACCTGTTCTTAATGAAATGGAAAATATCATGTGTATACGTATCTTTGTTTTGGAATGGATACGCGGAAGAAAAAAAACAGTACGACGACGATTCGTCGGAAGAAATTCAATTTGATTAGTGGCGAATCTAACAGTTCCATAGGGCCTCGAATTTTAAATAAATTTATTTAATGTGTAACAATATGAAATTTTTCATTACTTTTCTCTTTCCTCCGCTTGACTTGAGCCGTCACTGGTAAAACAATTTGTGGAGGTAACAGTTAAATAAATATACAAGAAAACAATATTCCTCGACACAACTTTATTTGTAGCGTTATCGGTGTACGATAGGAGACTTGAAGTTTTCAACTCATAGGTTCGCGACTGAGTGTCGGAAAAAAATGTCTTTTTTTAAACCCTCTTGCGGAGGTACAATATGAAGGAGAGGAAAGTAAGAGAAAGCGGGTATGGCCAATCTCATGCGGAGCGAGGGATCGGAAAGGGACCCGCGGAAAAGAGCAATCGTGGAAGGATACTATGCAACGGAAAAGAAAACACTCAGGAAAGGATGCCATAAAAAAAACAAGGAAAGGTTTGTCAAGACCTGGCCGTATACCTTGGACCAGGCACAAGCGAGACCTGGAAAAGACAAAAGAGAGGATTCGACCTGCGTGGGTCTGGTCGCCAGATGTGAACCAGCGCTGACCAGGCCCGCGCAGGACGGGGAAAAAATAGGGAAGGAATAAGGCATGGAAGTTGTGGCCGCCACAAATTAATAAAGTTTTATCTAACAGTTCCATAGGGCCTCGAATTTTAAATAAATTTATTTAATGTGTAACAATATGAAATTTTTCATTCCTTTTCTTTTTCCTCCGCTTGACTTGAGCCGTCACTGGTAAAACAATTAATAACGTAGAAAGTAATCGAAACGAGAGATCGGATCTCATCCGGTGTGACACACATTGCTTCAGCGTTGTTGTTTGTATGCAGCAGACAAACAACAGTTCTACAATACTATCCTCAATAATATTAAATTTTCTATAAAATTTATACAAATTTACCCCATTTATTTACTGTAAAACTTATACGAATTTACTCATTTTTGTTTTAAAATTTACGTACATTCTTGCCGATAGGCCCTTTACGTGGAAAAAGACAACTTTATTTTTACTACAGATTATAATGTCCTTGACCTATTATCGATTAAGGATCGTCCAAGGATGAACATACGATCTCGAATGATTTCTTCGCAAGCGTCGCAATAAAACGACATCAAAAAATTCTATAATCAATAGACAAGTAGAAAAACACAATATCGTAAGATACGGATAAATAAAAATGATCACTTGTTAATTAACCGGTTCGATCCATACTTTCGCGAATTGTTCCTCCGAAACTTTCTCTGAAATTCGTTTGCAGTATAAAAAAAACAGGGACGTATCTTTCTATTCTGGTATGAATGCTTGTAACAGGACACGTTATATATCGAAAGAAATTTTGCTTAATAATATCATGCGATATTGCTTGTCTTCGCTTTCCAATTTGCGTGTTGTGTGCAGGGCGAGTCGAAGTTCCGAGAATGACGAGGAAAGGGAAATGATGTGCCATTGGATTCGTGGAAATAAGATTCAGATACGACTACGTATAGACTATAGACTATCGGTAGCTCCAGGGCCGGCGCGAGGCAGGTTCAGCGTGTTCGCCGGAACCCCGCCTCGCGTTTTGAAAGCCCCGCCGCGCCGTCTACTTATGTATATATACAATATACATATATATGTATATAAATCAAATCATTTACTTTGAAACCCAGCTGTTTAATCACAGAATTTATAATAGAATGATAGATCTCTGCCGAGGAGCAAGCAAATCAACCAAAGATTTAGATGAAGTTGATAATTGTTTGCGGACGGACTTAACCCTCAATCGTCCCTCATTTCAGAAATTGAATCTGTCCTTCGGTGTCGAATTGATAAAAAGAATCTATAAAATAACAAGGTAAACAGCTATTCTTCGACGTTTCTATTATTCAAATTCACGAGTTAACATTTAGGTATTTCGGTTACGGGTTTTTCAGGCAATAAAAGTGACGAGGTTTCGGTGAAACTTACCTACGAATAACAGAACAGCATAACTTTTGGAAAAAACTGTGTCAAATTGACACGAGGGACTAAACCATGGCCGTATCGTGTGGGAGAGCGCGCGAAATTTTCCAAGAGTCGCAGCAACAGCAGTGACAAAAACCGTTTCGCAGCAGCCGGTTTGTCACGTTGGGTGGGGAAAATCAATAGGAAAACCCGAGTGGAGATCAGAGGCATGGATGATTAAACGTTTTACGTGGATGAAACCGCGTGGTATTATTTTGTAGCGTGGTTCCGAAGTGCGGGAGATGTGTCCTCGACGGTGGATCCTTCGCGATGGAACTTCCGAAACGCGTTGTCTGTTGACGCTGCACGCGACGTCCACCGCGGAGTGATAAAAAAAGGAAACGGTTGTCATGAATTAAACAGCTGTGTCGGAGGAAAATGTCCAGGAATTACGCGGGTATCGATGCTTCTTGAGATCGGAGACTTGCGGAGAGACGATACCCTCTGTGAACCACGCATATAACCATGAAGACGCACGGACAGATTTTGTTGGTTTGTCTCGCGTGGTACGCAGCGTCCCGAATCGACTATGCCGAGAGCACACACATATCGGGCACCTTCGACACCAGGGAGTTCTTCCGTTTCCTTATCAAGTTCGGTTTCCAAAAGACGGACCTCCATCGGCAGAAGGACTCGTACGGCTACATCTTCGGCAACGTCACGTCGAAGACGAACTTCTCGGTGCCGATCACGTTGGCGGTGCTGGACCGAGGTCATTTCATTGAGTATTATGGAAACAGAACACTGGAGGACAAGAGCGCAGCCTGTACTCTCATGTTCAACACCTTGAATCAAAGCTCCTACGACGTACACTGTAACGAGGAAGGTCAAGATTTCCTGAGGTACGTATCACCCAAATCTTGTACGCCTCTTCTCTTGGAGGTTGTATTAAAGAATCGGTTTGTGTCCCGTTAACAAGGAGAGTACCTTGCCCGAATGGTAAATTGTGCCCGGACGAAGATTCCATATGGAACATCGTGAAGGGACACCAGTTCACGTACGTCATACAAGACTTCTGGCAGCCGCGCTTCTGGTACATGAGCTTGGTAGCGTGTTACAGAAACACGACCACCTGTCAATGGGAATATTATGATAAAGAAGATGAATTAGAGTACGACATTTGGCTGGTGAACGGCAATCCGAATACCAGTGGCCTAAATAGCTTCACTTATCAGTTCTCGTATGACAGACAGAACACCATTGGATTGTACTTGCTGTTCTTCGTGTGTTACATTATACTCGTGCCGCTGCAATTGTACGCGGTCAGGTTGCAGAAACACCCTGTGACCAGACTGTTCACTGCCAGTCTTCTCTTGGAGTTCGTAGCAGTGTGTTTAATTCTGATACACGTGCTGAAGTTCGCTCTTGACGGAGTCGGCTACGAACAGCTAGAAGTCGCTGGTGATATTTTTGATATTCTGTCTCGGGTAAGCGTAGAATGTTTCTCTTATTATACCGTTTATATTTGTGTCGCAGCGACGCAACAGTTGATAGCTGGTTCTTCACTCTTTTTAGACGTCGTTCATGTTGCTGCTCCTTTTGCTCGCCAAGGGATGGGCGGTGACGAGAATGGAGCTCACATGGAAACCATTGGTTTTTGCTATATGGCTTTGTTACGGGGTGGTCCATATCTTATTATACGTATGGAATATGGTATGACTTTATTCGAATAAGCTCGCATGGTGATACGTAATTCGAAAAGAAATATATACATTATTTTTAGATGGAAGTCGATATAATCGAAGACATCGACGAGTACCAGACATGGCCCGGCTGGTTCATACTTTTATTTAGAAGCGCGATAATGATATGGTTTCTGTGCGAGCTCAGAAATACCATGACATACGAACATAATACTCAGAAGTTGAACTTTTTGCTACATTTTGGTGCATCTTCTTTAGTTTGGTTTATTTATCTACCTATCATAGCGTTAATTGCTCTTCAAGTGAGCGCATTGTGGAGGTTTAAATTGTTACTAGGTGAGTGAACAATGAAATAGGATAAGGTCGTCAGTTTCTCATTCAAAATGTGTCCATAGGTATCACATACTCTGCCGATTGTTACGCATACTGTGTGATGGCCCATTTACTCTGGCCGACACGGAGCGAACAATATTTTTTACTTGCACAAGGAGCAGACAACGGCGATGAACTCGACGAATTCAACGAGGCGCCGCACGTGTTAAATAATTACGTAGAACCACCGGAACTTAATAAAATAATTACTTAATATCAGATCACAGAGGGCAGAGAAGCACACAGATCTTTGGTCGAACTTCGACGGTTTGACTGCTCGCTATGTTTTGCCAAAATTCGGTAAATCCATAGAGTTAATAATACTCTGCTATATGCTACTTGAGACTGATATATTCTACACACTCTGTAATTAGAGATCTATTAATAATCAAATTTACATATGTGATAGGGAGTCAATAATCGACGAAAAAAATCAGAATAACAATTGGGTGAGTATGATATGAGTACCTTCGAGTAACTAAATGTTCGTTTAGCAAGCAAATGAACGTACAATTGAATTCTAGATATTTGTAGATACAAAGTGATAATGTTAATGTACGATGTTCATGTAATATACAGTAATAACTTGTAATGAATGTATATTTAATAACTTTTACGCCGATGTACAAAACAGAATTAACATCTAGCCATCAGAAATTTAACATTACATTTAATAATAATTGTAACTAGCCGTATTTGTATTAGGTTGCGAAGAAAGAGATGCAGGATTTTTCTTCCTTTGTTTTAAATGCGATTTTATACCAATAAATATTTAGCTAGATTTAATGAGTTACATGTCATTTTAAAGCTTGTTCTGTACTCTACTCAATTAGGCTTTTGATATTTAGTCTCATTGAAATTTTTAGGAAATTATTTGGGTTTAGTTGTCTTTGAAGGGTTCAAAGGAACGAAGGGAACTTCGAAGTTTCAAAGCTTTGAAGGATTCAAAGGAACAAAGGGAACTTTGAGGTTTTGAAGCTTCGAAATCTTCGACCTCCGAAGGAAAGCTACACTCCTAGTTTGACCTCAAAGAAAACAACAATGTGAAAATCGCGTTTCGACATCCTGATATAAAAACCAAATAATTTGGTAAAACTTTGAATAAAATTAAATATCAAAAATATATTTAAATAGAGCATAAAACAAGTTTTAAAATGACATATCACTCATTAAATTAAGCTAAATATTTACTGGTATAAAATTGCAATTAAAACAAAGGAAGAAAAATCCTGCATTTCTTTCTTCACCACCTAATATATACATAGTCTTCTATCGCTTCTTTCAATTTATGTCATTATTGCAGCGCAACGTATTAACTTTACTCATGTCATACTCTTGGATCAGACGCAACTGTCATCGACAACTCTGATTTAACATTTAACTATTTTCCAGCACTGTTGAGCAAATTTAAAAAATTTAATAGTCTACTTATACAACTTTATCTAAAAGATCTTTCTAATCTTGTACTATATTACACGTTTTTCATGGCACTATTAAATCAGCATTTTCTAATCACACAACAGTTGCTCTGTACGAAAAAATACTATCGCGATATGTGCTTGAACAGATGTGAAAACTGAAACTAAAGTCAGCGTGACCTCTTTCGTGTTCAGTTCATACAAAATTGCAATATTAGCGAATGAATGTGCACATTAGTATTTCACACGAATTACCAGTATCATGAAGAAAAAATATTCTTTGCGCAACCGTAATTTTTTCAGTATTACAATGAAATTCAAATATCTTTTTATATATATACATATAAATATAACAGTTGCGGACAAAAGTTTTCGAACAAAATCAATTTTCATATTTCATTTGAAATTTAAAATACATCTAATTATGCACATTGATAGAAACTTCGATAATTTGTAAGATCTCACCGAAAGCTTATTCATAAGAAACATGTTTATTTTCTTATATTTAATTTTTACAGTTTTAGATAAAACGTATCCCAACAAAAGTTTCACGAAGAAATATTAAAACATACGAAGTATTAATAATTCGTTCGGAAACTTTTGTCGGGCTCTATTTGAAGGAAACATATAAAAGTTAAATATAAGAAAATAAACATATTCTTTATAAATATGTTTTCGGTGAAATCTTACAGATTATTGAGTTTCTATATGAATTTGAAAATTGATATAGTGCCAGAAACTTTCGTCTGCAACCTGTATATCTTTCAATGACCAACATTATCACATTGAAATCTCTACATTCTTGTAACACTTTTTTTACTATTTTTATTTGATATTTCTGCATCGACATATTGCGACGTTTCAAATACAAAATACTGAATCTTCACATAGAAACGAGATCTTTTAATATCATTTTCTGTGCTCGCACTGAAGTTTCCTATGACGTTTTTGCTCAATTTTATAATAAATTAAGTATTAGAATAACAAAAGTATATACTTTCTTAGAAACCTTTATAAGCCGCATAAATGTGTGTATTGAAATATTGGTGCAATGTATGTAGTGTATTGGTATTGTAGAAATAGGAGATTACAATGGATCCGAAATGCAAAACCATCAGTAAAACCATCGCACTTCCTTTGTTCGTAATAAGATCAAATCCGAACACGAAGGGTTCTAAAAGAATCGCAGATGTATAAAAATTTTTTTCTATAGTAGAAAGAGGAAGTGTTTAATGTTTGTAGAAACTATACAAATTTTAATGGAGAATTTTAAAGGATTTACAAAGCGTAAATTAAAATCGTGAGCCTGAAATTAACCTGTCATTGAGATAAGTAATTTTAACGTAGCAACAAATTTTAACGAAATATTCCTCGTTTAATCTGAATGTTCATTTTCAAATGCATCTTGTTCATAGTATACATAATGTACAATGACGATGTATAGGTTTGAACAACTTGATTTGAAACAATGGAATATATAGTATGATAAACATAAAGTGTCTTATATTTATTCGGTTAATTATCTCTATATATGATGAAATCGAGTCTGTTTGTAACGGCTGAATGTAGAAAGCTGGGATTCGAGTCATTAGACACAGCATTTCTTCGGGAAACAAGATTTCTACGCTACATTCTTTATAATGCCTAATTCTTTCGGTGGGAAAAGATTCTACAATCTTGAACTTGCTATGAAATACATTCTTCCAGTGCATTAAACAAATATATCAGTGTGTGCCAGCAGTGGTACACGCTTTAATAAATTAGGAATTCGAAAAAGAACATATGAATGTCCAATTTGCTATAAATTTATTCTAGAACGTGAGCTAAACGATTCTTTATACATATTGGACAAATATAAAACAATGACTCTTGATATTGAATGTTATAGCAGCCTCAAATTCGAAGTAAGACCATCTATGGTGTTCTTAGGACCCGGTCCAATTCCAAGAGTGGAAATCGTACCGGGTACTAATTCAGTTCTACCAGCGTCTTTTATTATCACGTTGATGAGACCAGCGCTTCGAGCTTTTCTAGCCAATGCTATTAACTCTTCTTGACTACGTACTTGTACAACAATTTTCGGTTGACCCTGTATCAACCAGGATTCGTACAACTGGGATTTCCCGTTGTCTATCGCTTGCCGATAACATTCCACAGCAGCGTGCGCACACTGAGCTGCGGTTTTCCCTTTTCCCATGGCGATGTCGGTTCTCACGACCAGCACCATTTTACAGAGTACAGTGTCTGGATACTTTACAGCGTAATTGAAGAAACGTTTTATACGTTTCATCAAAGCCAACATCGTTACCGAGGTTATTTCTCCCTCGCTTTTTGATAAGTGTCCATGCACTTTCGGAAATCTTTCAGCACACCTTGACACTTCCTCCAATCTTGAGTTTCCGCTATACACTCCTGAAAATACATTGAAAACATTACGATATTCCGTATACCATCAGTTAGCCGACCTGTAATCGCATCGCAGAGGGTTTATACTTGAACTTGATAATGCAATTCCATACAACCGGTTTTTTTCAACATCTCCTCAACGAGATCGATGTCATTCTGCGGCTGCGAAGTCGAGCCTGGATGAACGGTCATTTCAAATTTAAATGGAACACACGTAACATCGATTCTCTCTCCGATTGACTTTCTGATAAAAGGTATATTTGTCAGAGGTTACTACTGTTCGTTGTACTCGTCACACGTGGTACATATGTACAAGCTGTGGACACGTAACACACCGTACGTTGGATGTCGAAATTGATTTTCAACAAATGGATAGTGATCGGTTAGTTCTTGTCGAACTGTAATTACTGAACATAGTAGAAAATAATTTCTAATGCATTTCTTTTGCGTAGAGCGAAGGTATCAAACAGCATCAAATGAGAAATAATCGAGCGGCTGGTTTTGGCGCGTAATACGATAACCGTGACCGATTTTGGTTCGCATCGCGTGAGTATATCTTTACATTATCGTGACAAACAAATATCTATTTATTTACAGATGTAGAAACAATAAGAAAGTACAGAATTCAATGGTAGAATGTTACGAGTGAATGCATCGTGCACGTTTATGCAAATGTACGACGTGTTGGACAGGGCCATCCTAATCACAGGCCAAAACAGTAGCGTATCTAAATACAATGTCGCAGCAAAGCGGCCAGAGCCCGGGAAGAATTTTCTGTTCCTTTTATTCTAGCCTGAGGCTATCCAAATTCGAAATTTAGTCTCTAATTTTGCCGGTGACCCCGTTGCCGCAAGCCATTCAATGTATGTATTTTCTTATGAAGAGGGGCGCGTTATTTTTAGTAGCCCACGGTCGCCGAATATCTTAGGACGGCCCTGAAATAGAATTCAGAAAAACTTGTAACAAATAAAAATCTATATTCCCGTTACTGGCATAATTTCCGAAGTAAACCAGTTTCTTTATGGATTCTGATTTGAACGTTATTCGGGAATTTATGTTCGCCATATAAATCCATAAAATCCGCAGTGTAGTAAGAGCGCTAGCTTCGGCATATGGCGGTTGGTGGTTCGAGATTGGCAGCAGACGACAACCAGACATGGCGTAGTAAAAACCGGACGCATGAGCCACACAGTGCCTTGGTGTTAGTGCCGTTGATACAGTGATTTATGATTTTCCTCCTGCACAATCATGCACAACCGTCTGAAAGGATGCATCCTCGAGAACGATCCCAGGTGCTCGTGATTACTTTCACGTCAGGGCGTTGAGCGTTCGCCTGCCGGCCGTCGGTCGCAACGGTTTTGTAAGTATTTACCGTTTTCTTGCCGTTTCACTGACTTAAAAGATCCTGCTCGTTACATCGTCGTCAAAATCAACGTCAAACAAAACCGCTGCGTCGCGTTCCTCGATAACGTTTCGCGTATTCCTTTCACCCGTTATGAATCGAAAGGTGACAGACGGCCATACCTGAATTCTATAGCACGTGGGCAATCCACGTTGTATCCGAGCATGACAGAGATTTACATTTTTATACACCGCGGGAGAGCGACGATTGGTCAGCGAGTTTTTCAAATTGGGTCGCCGTCTTGAAATACAGTTCGATCGTTACCAAAATAAAGTAGGTCACCCGACTGCGGCGAATTTTTTTTTACATAACAGCGGTAATTGCGGTTTTTTCCGTTCTGACAAATGTTCTTACGTCAGTTGTGATTCCCGTCGGTCTCGCGGGAAACTCGATTACCATCGAAGCGTTAATTTCATTTGCTCGGTCAGCGGTTCATCGAGCATGATAACCGATACTATGGTCAGGGTCGTGGGAGCCTTAATTCGGGTTGGAAATGTGGATCAGTCGCGTCTCGCAATTACTTAATGAATTTCCTCGAGTTTCATCGCGGTTTTTCCTCGCGCGAAAACCTCGTCTTCCTACAGGGCCCGCTCTAGAACATTTTCTCGGGGCGCCAAAATTTAGGGGCGCCATTTTGGCTGTAAATGTGAGAAAAATATTAATGTGTTAAATAGCCATTTAATAGAAAATTTCACACATGGATTTATTTATATTATTTATTTCTAAAAGCTGAATATATGCTTTTATTAAAATTTAAATAAAATGATTTGATTTTTATCTTATCTTCTTCTTCTATCTTCGATATAAATAAAAATTAAATGCTGTTCGTTGGTAAGCGCATCACTTGAGAACGGCTGAACCGATATGGCTAATTTTTGTTTTTAATGTTCGTAATAGTCCGAATAAGGTTTTTAGGAAAAAAAATTGGAAAAGTTGCCCGGAAAAATGAAAGTGCATTTTTTATGGGATTTTCTCGAATTGTATATCCATGGGCACAAACGTTAATTGATACACTGATCACTCAGAAATACGTTTTTTTTCTTCTTATTTTTACTTTGTTTACACATTTCCAATACCTTTTCACAAAACCAATCGATTCTTTTCACAAAACAAAACATAAAAAAAGAAAAAAACAAGAAAAGAAAGTTGAGTTGAGGAGGACTCGACTTCCCGTTCGCTTCCATCACTAGTCACCGCAAGGGGACTACTTTATATTTTTTGACACTGTTCCACCAAACGGACATTTTTGAAATTTTTTACAAAATAGTTTAGCATCATAGCAATATTTTAGAATTTTTTGGTGGGTGTCAACCCAGGGGAAGAGGGTAAAAAATTCCCAACAAATTAATTAATTGTTTTCAACTATAAATAATTAGCAAAAAATTCTGAAAAACATCTGAAATATAGACTGCATCTATATCTTTTGTTTGCCGTTTATCCCATGTCGATATCTTTTCTCGTTTTAGAGAAAATTGCATTTAAGTGCCGGGGAATTCACCCCAATATCTCTCCTATCGGTGGGGGTAGACATTTGAAATTTGACACAATGTTTTTTTAGACATAAAACTATGTTTTAAGACAGGAATCAGGAAAATCGGAGCGGGGGCCGCTGACCCATGCTTATCCGGCTAGACCCTTTGGACAGGACAACGGCTGTCAGATCAGTTATTTCATATAAATTGAGTAATTATTATGATTCATATGAGGGAAAACTTATTCAGAAGGGAAAGCCACAAGGGAGGACCATGAAGATTTATTTTCCTGAAAATAAGATTTCTTTTGCGCGTCTAAATAGTTATTGCACGATTCGAGTGTTTTGCGAATGAAACTTTCGTATTATCCTGGTTAACAACGTAGAGCGACGCCTGTGGTGAAGTATGTAACTAATTTAATTCTCGAGTCGCCGCTAGGTGGCCACTACCAGCATCTCTGGTTTCTCGCAAGTGCTCTGGAGTCGCTCGATTAGTATATAAGGCCGAGACGAATACTCCAATATCGGGTAGTCTGATGCTTCCCAGGCAAAAACCACGGACTATTTACCGACCACATTGTGTCCGTTACTCACGCCGTACACCTTTAACAGTGTCATAAAAAAAGATTCAATTGTGTTTACTTTGTAAAACTTTACTGTGGAAGTACCCCGTGGACTATCTCTTTTGCCATTTGTTTTTGGCTATCGTGCATAGCCACAATCCTTTTGTTCATTAGATACTAGCTGACCCGACAGACGTTAAATTTCGATTTTGTCTGTGATCATTTTGTGAATTTGTGAAAATGGACAATTGACTTTAAACAACATTTACGTAGCTAAATCAATTTCAATAGAAATTAAATAACTGCTATTTATAAATATAGAAGACATCTTTGGTTAATCTTGATGTTATCTACTTAAAAAACGTGTGGCTTTATGGAAATTTCGCAGTATGTTTTTTTTTTTTATTAAACTACATAACTTACCTTCTTTATCTGTAAATGAATAATATATCTATAAATATAATCATGTAAATGGGGTTTCGTTTATTAATCCTAAAATGCTATCGTGCATCAAATTCTCATTACTACGACATAATTAGAAGATTTCACCGAAAAAATCAGGTGGCTTTATAGAAAGGGTATAGCCGGATGGTATAAAAAATAGGACATTTAAATGTCCTCCATACCTTCACCTGCAAAAAAAACTATTATTGCCAACGGATGCCCCCTTCGTACTGTGCAATCATAATTCAGCAAATATTTCTGTGAAACTTATAGTTCCGAAGATATATCTGAGGTGCTAATAGTTATTGTCCCACCCTGTATTTCAACGCGTCTTTCAATCCTGTTTTATCACGATAATTCAATTACCATCGATCTGAACGGCAATTACGAGTCTGTCATTAATTAATGTCGTAAGTTCAAAACTTTTAACGAGTCGTTAAGGCGCAGAAGATGCACGGTCAGTTTAATTTAATTAGAAGCACCTCTGAATAGTTAACGGCACACGGTTTTACATACGAATGTTTCCTCTTATCTGTACACCGATTTGCACTCTACAAACGGTATCGTAAAACCGTTTCTAGTACTTCGACGAAACTCGACGATGTTTTACGTGCGAACATTTTAAATGCATCTCTGATTATAATTAATTTGCTCGAGATTTAATCAAACGACGACAAAATATTGATATTGGTGTAGACTATCTAGTATCTAGTGAAGATAATTATTACTAGACAGCGGATTAGGATAGACCTTAGTTATACTTGGTGAAAATTATTTGGCAGATTTTTTTGTGGGACAACCCCTAGAGAGGGTTGGCAATATTTGGCGACACAAATGTTTCAAATACTATTTAATATTTTCGACTTTACTTTGCTTTAAGAAAATATTAATTTAAAGAGGATATACAATTTCAAATATAAAATATTCTTATTTTAACAGTCGTAATCACAAAATAAAATATTTCTATTTTAACATTGGGAACCACAAAATAAAATATTTCCATTTAAATAATCCAAAACACAAAATAGAATATTGTATTTTTTGTGCCTACCGAGGTTTCTTGATAAACATACAGTGTATCTTATCACCAGGAAACTATTTCTGCTCATAAATCTATTGAATGAGAACCATGAAAATTAAAATTGGAAATAAAGACAAAGTCGAAATATTTTCAATATTCTTCAAATAAAATACTATTTTCAAAAATTAGTGCCTCAAATAAATGATTTTATTTTCGAGAAATTACTGCATTAAATAAAATATTTTATTTTCAAAATTGTACACGTACTTTCAAATAAATAGAATTATTTGTTATTGAATTACTATTGAAAATACTATTTCCCCAGCTCTGCGGCACTGCAATCCCTAAGCCTGACGCCTGTTCCACCTCGGGCGACCAGTCGTCGACTGACTGTCTCGTGTGCGAGTTGACGGGTCGGTGATATAATCGTTAGTCGATTAGGGAGTAACGCGGGGGATCGAATTCGTTGAACGGTTTAATTATAGAGCGTGGCCGTGTCTCTTGGAGAGTCAGCGCGCACACGACACTCTCGACGAGACAAAACTACGAATGACACACCGATTCTTTTCAGTGTGGACCCAGCATAATAAGCCCGCGGCCGAAGAGGTAGGAGGCCAGCAAAGCCACGGCCAGCATCGGCGCGGCAGAAGCCGAAAGTAGGAGAATCGAAAGCATATCGAGTCACGCGCGTAACCTCGGCCGAATGTGTCCGGTGCACCTGGCCAAATAATCGTATAAATTTATATAAAATAACTTTATTTCAATTGATTTATTGTGATTATAAAATTTTAGGTGCGGTAATCTAATTGATAAGGCAACCCGCGCGCGCTTCACACCGGTTTTTTTAGTACTGATTTGTTTTCTCTTTAGACTGTTTTTTTTTCTCGGTCTCCCCAGCTCTAGGACTTTCAGGAAAACAAGGAATCTTTCTCTCGCAACCTCTTGTTAATTCGGCGCGGCGAACCGGTCCTTATCATGGAGGACGAGAAGCTCAAGGATCCAGCAGAAGAGGAGGAAATTGACAAGGTCGGCACGTTGGACGAGAAGACCGCCACATTCCCGGAGTTGGAGCGCACACAAACTGGACGGAAAACGAGCATCTTCAAGTACTACTCGTTCGATGAGAAGGGGAAAGGTGAGTACTCTTCGATTTATTGTTACAAACGTCCGCGCCGTCGATCGTTTTCAAATCTAGGTGCACGCTAGTGCACTAGCCAAGTTCTCGCACTGCCTCCTTTTACACGAAACAACTTAGCCGTTTTTTAGAGGCTTATATCTCAGCACTGGAGGCAGATGGAGAGATGTAATTTTGCACACGTGTTAAATGCTATCGTGTCTCAATATTGACAGAACATCAATCTTTCAACATTAGTGGTTCTGAGATATAGAACCTGAAAAATCGCTAAATTTCTCACTGACTGACTGACCGACCGACCGATCATCAAAACCTTTTAGGTATTTCCCATTGACCTACAAGCTTGAAATTTGGTACATAGGTCCACCATAACAAACACTCAAAGGAATAATTATCAAATTTTGAAATTTTACACCTTAAGTATACGTTTTACTAGCTTCGAAGTCACAAAAAAAAAAATGAAAAAAACAATCGCTCTAACGTCAGCAAAAGAAACTGCATCGTGCATCGTCTAGTAGCGGCATGGCGGGGGACAAACGGATCCGAGCGTTGCCGATAGAGTGTTAATCTTCGATATATTGAAATTGGATTTCGTCTTGCAGATTAGAAAAGGATGTTTGTTTCTTTGATCGTCGCTGCGTTGTTTAGATTTAATTTCTTGTCCTCTACTTTGTCATTTGGACTTTAGCTATTCATATTGGCCTTTGTCATTGGCAAAGTTTGGCAAAAATTGGATTACTGATCAGAAAAGATTTTCCCTCTGATTTGCTCTGATCGTTGCTAGTACCATCTATTACTAAAAGAATCTATTACTATATGAAAAGTAGCTTCCGCGTGTGATATTTCAGTTGGTTCAACTCGTAACATCCTAAAATTACATAACTACAAACCCTTTAAATACCACAAAGCACAAGGCCTATAAGAAAGTGATTTACCGAGGCGTATTGAATTTTGCGATTGGATACTTACAAAAAACGGAAACGACAGAAATTTTTACAAAAAAAATCTTTGGACAAACGAACGAATCAAGCTTCGATAATCATTGTATTGGCAATACTCATAATGCTCACGTATGGTCTACTGAAAACCCAAGAGTGAGAAGGGAAACAAATTTCCAAGTGCAATTTCGCATAAATGTATGGTGTGGCATAATTAGCAATGTGTTCTGTTAGGTCCTTATTTTTATAATGAAGTATTAAATGGGGAAAGATATTTAGAGTTTTTAAATACGGAATTTATAGATTATTGGAAAGATCTGCCACTATCCATTACGCAAGGTATATGTATACTTCCAACAAGAAGGGGCCCCACCAGATAACAGTAGAATCGTAAGAAATTATCTTAACGACATATTTCAAAACCGATGGATTAGAACATACAGACTTGTCAAGTGGCCTTCAAGATCTTCAGATTTATCACCTTCGGACTTTTATTTATGGGGTACTATTAAAGAACTAGTTTATGAGACATCGCCCAGCGATATAAACGACTTGAAAACCAAAATTAACACAAGCATGTGGATTAATAACTCGGATCACATTATAAGAAGCTACCAAAAAACGTAATTAACAGAGCTAAAATGTGTATTCATGCGCAAGGAAGCCATTTTGAAGATTTGTTGTAGCCTCATTAATAAAGAATACTTGTAAACACATTGTTGCGCAATATTCAAATTGTTTCTTCATTTATTCCATTTCCGACCTTGCATGACCTTGATGGACATTGTGTAGTAGATGGATAAATTCGTCTTGACACACGCTTTCATACGACATAAAAAATGTATAGCATCCATTTAAAAAATTGAAAGTCACCTTCATTTCTATCAAAATAATGTAAATAAAACAAAAATGCATATGTTATTATGTTACGCATAAAAAACAGTACTACTTTTTCCTCTATCGTTTTTTTTAATATTAATATTTACAAAAAAATGCTGGCTAGTATTAACCTGAAACACCCTGTATATATAAAAATTTAATAATCTCAATGAATTTTGTTTTCGGCTTTTCTGATCAGATTTTTCTCTGTCATTTGGATAATTTAAGAAATGGAAAAAGCATTTAACTCTACTATCCAGACCTACGTTGGAAATATGTAAAATAACTTACTCGTTTTTGAATGCCTGTGAGTTAAATATTTAAGAAAACTGTATAGTTTTAAAAACTGCTTGTTTACCAGCCAACGATTATTTATATGTAATTTGTATTGTATTATTAAATAATGCAATAATGTAGTATTAAATAATGTATGGCAAAATAATCTCTACTTTGAAATTATAATTGCATTTAATAGAAAAAAAACAGGTCCACCGTAAAGATAAAAAAATGTTTAAGATTTAATGAATCAGGGATTAAGAATAATACATACTTGCTAATTGATGAAATTTCAAACAAAAATTGATGACAACGCAAGAAAAACATCCTGTAAACGGGAGCCATTGAACCAAAAAATACGGGCAAGACTGTTAGCTTCGAAATACTTTGTTTTCTAATTTGGGAAATCTCTTATGGATAACCATACCTGCTCCGACTAAAACTCAAATAGCCGTTCCTAGACATTTACTGCGGTCACCCAGGATCGCCGTGGTATTCAACTGGGCCCCCGTTGTCTTTACCAGACCTTCCATAAAGACTCAACCCCACTTAAGGAGGTAAGGGATAGGCAGAATATTACTAGAA
>CM052337.1:2215485-2294296 GCA_028455595.1 Lasioglossum vierecki | reverse complement strand
ATTATAAAGAGGAAGGTTGATTGTTGTAAGGTGCACTCATGATTTCACTAAAAAAAAAATCGTTTTGTATTAGAAAAATACATGGGAACCTAAGGGTGGTTGTCTCGATTTTTCCCCCTATTTTGGACGCTCATATTATTAAATATAAACATAACCTCGTTAAATCATGAGTGCACCTTACAACAAGTAACCCTCCTCTTTATAATGAGCCCTCACACAGCTCCTATTACGTTCGTATAAGGTCAAACAACTGTTTGCCGCAAACGCTGTTTTGCTGTTTTTTCATCAGCATGACGTTTTTACAAACGCTTTTTTTAGTATTGCAACAGGTATTTCGAAGCTAACAAACTTGCCCGTATTTTATTTGATCTCACAACTTTTTTCGGCCATAGGAACTCGGTTCCTGTTTACAGGATGTTTTTCTTGGGTTGAATGAATTTAACTTGTTTGGACTATCGATTGGATTCAAGTACAAAAAGGAAGACAGCTTGAAATGAAGATTATCCAAACGAACGACAACTTCTGTTTTATTTCATTTAGAGAATTGATTAACTTGATTGGACTTTCGATACCGTTTTATCTTGGATTAATGAATGAAATTGAATTGATACAACACAGTCGCTTGTTATCGCGGTTTTGATCCGACGTTCCCAAAAATTTCTCACTTGAAGGTATGTAAATCTCAAGGTTATCAACGATATCTGCCAATAGGCGATAAGGGGAATCAAGAATCATCGACCTTTAATCATTCAACGAGATTCGAGTCCACGGTAAAATTCCGTACGCGATCACTCGGAAGCCAGGGATTGGCGTATGATAACGATTGATATCGTTGGGCTCGATGTTGATTTAAGGTGTACGAGAGGACGGTCGGAGGTGTGTGCTATAATATCTGCGATAGCACATGCCGAGTTTGTAATACGGCCAAGAATAAAAGCAAGCGCGATGACCAACGGCATACCACGAACGACGTCGACACGTTCTGGCGACTTGTGTTCCGAGTACAGTAAGGGGACAGAATATTTTCGACTCTGGTACTTCTCCTTCTGATGTTTGCAAAGTTGGGGAAATAGCATTTTAAATAGTAAATAATAAATGATCCTATTTGTTTTAAAACACAGATGGGCATTATTTGGCGAAAGAAATATTTCAAATACTATTTAATATTTTCGACTTTATTTTACTTAAAGAAAATAGGGTAAACCTTACGTTTAGGGGAGCAGCTCCGATGACCTTGACCTTGACATATGTTGTCGAGGACAACATTCTGAACAATTTTTGTCATTACAACTACCCGGTGCTCGGTTTTAGTTTTCGAGATAATTGCAAAAAAAACTATTGCTAGTACTAAATTGAATTTTTCAATTCAAGGTCAAGGTCAAGTTCATCGGAGCAGCCTCGCCTAAACGTAAGGTTTACCAAATATTTATATTTTAACAATGGGAACCACAAAATAAAATATTTCTATTTTAATAATCCGAAACATGCAAATAGGATACATCTCATAAAGATGTACTTTAAAAATAAAGAAATACATCTCATGATGTAGGCACAAAAGGATGAATAATTTTACAGTATGTGAAAATATTGAATAGGTGAATTTTCACCCTTTGGAACGTATGAGGGTTAATCTATTAGGGCGCTGGCCTTCATTGTAACGTGCGGTCATATAATGAATTCTGGGCTTCTCGGTGTACTACGCTTTCTAACTTCTGCCATCGCGTTCGGAACCGCGGAATCCGCGTACGCAAATGCCAGGGACAATGTGTAACACTGTGTTCATCTTTCAGACGCAATGTCGGGCTCGTCGAAGAAGCCGGGTCCCCTTATCGGAGTAATTGATGTCGGCACGCGAACCGTTCGCTTTGTGGTGAGTCACCGTGACACCTGGATATATCGTATTCAAATGACTGAGCGTGTGTGTCCAAGTGTAGAAATGGACAACCACGACACACACATTGGAATAAACCTATACTTTCTGTGTGAAAATCAAAGAACTTTCGATAGGAATGAGATAGATTGATGAAATGTTTTTTTTAAATTAAGAGGCAATGGGCACCACGTGACATACCTATTCTATGGTATTTATCCGTATTACCAACGTTTGCGCGGAGAACGTTTCCTCTATCAAATGAACCCTTTTGCAGCTCAAAGTATGCTCGTATAAGGTAAAAAAACGTTTATACCACAATTTCGAAGTTTCAGCTTTAATTTTAAAAAAATTTCATCGGTTTGTCTCACTGTGCGACGTTG
This sequence comes from Lasioglossum vierecki, assembly GCA_028455595.1. Taxonomy (NCBI): domain Eukaryota; kingdom Metazoa; phylum Arthropoda; class Insecta; order Hymenoptera; family Halictidae; genus Lasioglossum; species Lasioglossum vierecki. The sequence goes on along the minus strand of CM052337.1, from coordinate 2,292,043 downwards.
GTCTTTCATATTAACTGCAGTTACTCTTTGACTGAAACTTTTCGTAAAATGTGCATTGTAAATTCGAACGACGTTGTATGTAGAGAACAACGCAATAATTATGTGCAACGACGAATTTACCGATAAGCTAACTGGAATAAGGTTAACGCTAGAAGGATAAACAGTTCTTTAGGAACGGCGTGAAGAACATGGTCAAAACGACGATAAATAAAACTGTGAACGGGTCGTGAAACCAGCACCGTTAAAGATAGTTAACCAAAATGACTAACACGGTATAGGAAAAATGAGCACAGTGATTAGGGTGTTTATTAATTCATGGGTGCTAAAAGGGAAATACAGAAACGGTTTTCAATACATATAGTGACATTAGCGGCAAAGCCGCGGACGTCATTTTTGTAAAGGAAAATGTCGCTTCAAATGATCCAAGGAACCTATCATTTTCAGGAGTTACACGAATTTTGGGACACCCTGTATAGAGAAGAGATAAAGACGCTTCCTTTGGAAGTTATTATAAAATTGCGAGAAAAATATAAATAAATTGTGTCCTTTAATTGTTATAATATAATCATTATTGTATTCGATACATTTTGCACTCGGTAACGTTAACATGAAAGGGTTAGACCAGATGTCTACACGATTCAACTTATTAACAAAAAAGTAAAGTAATGAAAAATTTCATACGGTTACACATTAAATAGATTTCTTTGAAAGTTAATTCCGTATGTTATCCCGGGCCTCACGCGGCAACTTAGTCCGCTTACCGTTAGATCCGCCATTGATGCCATAGCACACTTCCGAAAACAAAAATAGAAGCAGTAAACCAGCCGACACGGCTATTAAACCTATCATTATTTCAGCGACTGTATCCACGCAAGGGTTAAAGTCGCCAATTAGTTAGCAAAAATGTTTTTAATGTCCCTTCTGTGGAATCAGCGAACGTAATGATATGAAAATATCATGTTCTCGTACAGGTGTTCAACGCGAAGCACGTGGCAGAGGTGGCCTCCCACCAAATAGACATAGAGGAGATCAACCCGCGCGAAGGATGGGTGGAACAGGACCCGAAAGAGATCTTGTTCGCGGTGAAGGCGTGCATCAAGGACGTCATAAAACAATTGGAGACCCGCGACCTAAAGGTGGATGACATTATCACAGTCGGTATAGCGAATCAGAGGGAAACCACTGTCGCGTGGGACGCGACCACCGGCGAGGCGTTATACAACGCGATAGGTAATATCAACGGATGGAAATGTTCGATTAGTGTTCATCCTCGAGAAATTTTATAATTTGTTATTTCTCATTTCTCGAGAAATGAAAGATATTGAAAAATCAGGAACACTAATCCCAATGCTTGCGCGACGTAATCATTGTTTCGCGATAGATGTATTTCAAGAGTTCCAAATCTTACAAACCTTCCAAAAGATTTTCAAGACAACGAAGACTTTCAAGTTGTCCAAGAGTGTCGAGAGTTCTAAGCTTCGAATTGTATTGCAAGTGATTCGAATGTTTTGTCGTAAATATTGAATCAAAGAGCGATTCGAAGTGATTCAGATCCCATCGCCTTAATGGTGCTGACCGTTCGAGGTTCACTGTCGAAAACATCTTAGTCATTTTCAAATTTGAATTTACCCAAAGTCTTCAGTTACAAGCTTTGCTAAAGATACATTTAAATTATGTTTGCGATGAAAATATGAATAGTCTTTTTTCTTATTTCTCGAGAAATGAAGAATGCTGAGAAATCAGGAACACTACGTTCGGTAGAAGAGTAATCCCCAGCTTATTGATATCGTTGTTACAGTATGGTCCGACATAAGGACCGTCTCGGTCGCCGATCAGATAATCGCTAAGTTCCCTGATCAAAACAAGAACCACATAAAACCGTTGTGTGGTCTGCCGGTCAGCTCTTATTTCTCCGCGTTGAAGATCCGCTGGTTGAAAGAGAATGTCACCGCTGTTAAAAAAGCGATCTGGGACAAGCGGTGCAAAGTGGGCACCATGGACACCTGGATCGTCTGGGTACATAAAAAAATCCTAATTGCCTACACCCCACCTTCTTTCGAGCTAGAAGAATCATGATTAGATTGTGAATCTTTATGCAAATTCCTGTGGGACACTGTAGGAATTTTTAAAAGTCAAAATGTACAATATATTAAGTGCCATGGGTTGCTTATTTATAGTCTACATTGTTCAGTAAAGTCGTGTTTACAGTCAGCGATCGGGTACGCGATCACATTCTGTTAGAGAATATTGAGTGGAAGCGAAAAAAAAGTAGAAGCTTTATATATATAAGTATCATATATAAAATATAATTCAACTTGCACTAAGATGTTAATGATATTAACACAATGTGTACATTTCAAACAATTAGAAAAGAACAAGAAGTAGTTGAAGAACGCCCTTATAAAATAAGAAATAGTCATAGAACAAATAAATACAAAACGCGTGCATTACAAACTTATACAAATATAATTTCAACACATCCGCATAAAGATTCACGGTCTAATGGTACACGAACAATTAGATGAATCGAGAAAATTTATTGATCAAATGGTTCCAGAATTTGACCGGCGGCAAAGACGGCGGATTGTACATCACTGACGTAACGAACGCTTCGAGGACGATGTTGATGAACATAGAAACCCTGTCGTGGGATCCCACGTTGTGCAGGTACTTCGACATCCCGATGCAGATGTTACCAGAGATCAGGAGCAGTGCCGAAATTTACGGGAACATAGCGATCGATCCGCTGAAGGGTATTCCTATATCGGCGGTAAGCTTCATTTCACTCTAAGGTCGGGGTTGCGGAATTTTATCGGTTAAGGGTCAGGGTTAGAGTTTATAGAAAAACCGAATTCTTAAAAAACCGGTTTTCGGATTTTAACTTTTCCATGAAACCGGTTTCGAATTTTTATAGATAAAAACAAGACATTTACAACTTAGAATAGAATTTTTTATTTTTTTTATTTATAATAATTCGAAAATACGAAAAATTTGCAAAATAATACTCTTAAAAAATCTCAGAAATTAACAAATGTTTCATATTTATGTAAATTATTATTTTACTTCTTTCTTTGTTTGATAAAATATAACTTCGAAAAGCAAGGAACGTCAATGGATTTATTGCTTAGTCGTGTCCTTATTTTGGACACAAAATTACCAGAAATAGAAAAAGAACTCGCTCACTTGCTAATGAACTGGTCTTAATTGTCTTTAAAGCATTAAATAAGAAATCGGAATTTTTTGTTCTTCTATTCCTAGTCTCGAAGACGAAAAAACCAACTACAAAATATTTTATATTTTTATGTAAAAGGTTTTCGTAGATGAAGGAGAATTCATTTCACTTTTTATGGAATAATAAATATGTAGCTGTTTCTACAATTGTTTTATTTTTTTCCAACGTAGAGGTCATTTCGTTAAGGTGTAAGGGCCCCGAAATTCTACTTTGCCCAAAGACCCAACTAGCTATATAACGCGCCACTGCTTTTTGATATAGTTTCTGTTCACGGAGTGTGACTCTTCATCTTCTGTTTCAGATTCTAGGTAATCAGCAAGCAGCGTTGGTTGGCCAGAACTGTTTGAAAAAGGGGCAGGCGAAAAATACTTACAGGAGCGGCTGCTTTCTGCTGTGTAACACCGGAACAACGGTTGGTATTTTCAACGGAGAGTGTTGAACCCCAGATAACTAAACTATCACGCGTGGAAATGATGAGTAAATTTCACGAATACAATCGATCTCTTTCGATATAACGAGAAACGTTTCACCCTTCGAACGAAGTAGGATACACGAAATGAAACTGTTTTTGCCAATTGAAACATACCGTCGTCTGATGTCGCACGATTTAAATGTTCCAACCGCCATTTCTTACGAAAGATTAGTTATCCAGTATCGAGAACGAATCAAACAATTTCGAGACCTTTTTTGATTGGTATAAAGTATATTTTAGAGGGTGTATTCTTCCCACGGATTGGTGACGACAGTGGCGTACCAGTTCGGTCCGAAGAATCCGGCTATTTACGCGTTGGAAGGGTCTGTTGCGGTGGCTGGCGCGGCGATAAAATGGCTGAGAGATAGCATGAAGATTATAAAGGATGTCCATGAGAGTGAACATCTAGCTCAGAAAGTCTTCAGCACCGGGGATGTATACTTTGTGCCAGCTTTCTCCGGTCTGTACGCTCCATATTGGAGGAAGGATGCTAGAGGGTGAGCATTATTTCTTGGCGTTGCAAATTCATGTTCCTTTAAATAGTAACAGCAGTATCTTCATTCGCAAATATCTTTCTTCGTTTCTACATTCCTTATTCACTGTCCAACAAATTTAAACTTTTTTTATGTTTTCATACAACTGTTGGGTGGATCTTATAGAGTTTTTTGCGCTGATTCCGAATCTGACCTTAATTTTTCTCTACACGCACAGTTTTTGAAAAACATGACTTTGAAAAAAACCTATTTTTCAACTTTGAACGAATATTGTAATGTTATTATTAAAGATATTGAATTGTTCTTTGCAGCAAAAGATTCTGTAGACTTTCCTGAATACAGTGATATCCGATAGTAATACATTATGAATGTTTGAACATGCTTAAACTATCATTAAAGACGGAGAGACACCACTTTTGAACTAAATTTTGATGATATTTTTTAGACATTTGAACCGTTTAGACATTAGAAACCGTATGAAAATAAAATATTTTATTTGATGCAGTAATTGTTTGAAAATAAAATAATTTATTTGAGGCAGTAATTTTTGAAAATAGTATTTTGTTTGAAGAATATTGAAAATATTTGGATTTTGTCTTTATTTTTAATATCAATTTTAAATATTATTGCTGAAAAGAATGATTCGCATTCAATAGATAATATTACGAGTAGAAATAGTTTCCTGGTGATAAGATACACTGTATGTTTATCGACAAACCTCAGTAGCCACAAAAAATACAACACTTGAAATTAAGGCCGGATTCGGAATCAGCGTAAAAAACTCTAAGATCCGCCCAACAGTTATATGAAAACATTTTTACGGTTGGACAGCGTTATTACATTTTTTCTTAATCTTCGTTCTTTATATTGTATAACAATTCACCCATTTTTATTTGACACGTTAAATCAACACATTTCTTTTCATTTATAGCGTCACATTTTAAAGAAATACGTCTCACGACGTAGACATAAAAGTATGAATAATTTTACAGTATGTTTACAGTATCCCAACAAAAACATCCTGTAAACAGGTGCCAAGTTCTCCATAGCCGTAACAAGTTGTAAGATCAAACAAAATACGGCCAAATTTGTTAGCTTAGAAATACCTCTGGCAATACTGAAAAAATTATACTATTTAATTTTTACAGAATTACATGGAGATCTAAATTGTTCAAACTTGGCTGTTACTTTTTAAACCAATGGCCATAAAAGGTGTCATGTAGCGCGGCCAAGTTTGAATAATTTAGCCCTCCGTGTAACTCTTTAAAAATTAAATAGCGTTCTTTTAAACTAATTTTTACAAACGCTTTTTTCAGTATTGCAAGGGGTATTTCTAAGCTAACGAACGTGGCCGTATTATGTTTGACTTCACAACTTTTTATGGCCATAGAGAACTTGGCACCTATTTACAGGATGTTTTTATTGAGATTTAAATTTTTATTGAAATTTTATCAATTATCAAGTAGATATTACTTTTATCCCTGATTTATTAAATCCTAAACATTTTATCCCCGTTCCCGAGATACCGCCATTTTTTTTTTAATTCAAAAGTCTACATACGTCATGTGGTTGGGTATACAGTATATGCTTTCCGTTAAGCCTTTTGAAAATTTCGCCATTTTTGCGGTAGGACGCACCGTTGTCGAGATACCGCCATTTTTTTAGGTTTAAAAATTCAAACTTTGATAATTATTCTTTTTATGGTTTGTTATGGTGAACCTATGCACCAAATTTCAAGCTTGTTCACAATTTGTCATGTTCCTTTAAATATTTCGAACGTTTCTGTGATTCAGAATTATTTGCGGTCTCACCGCGTTCACCACGAAGCAGCACATAGTTAGAGCATCGTTGGAAGCTGTCTGCTTCCAGACCAGGGATATTTTAGAAGCCATGTACAAGGATTGTGGTTTCCCGTTGACCAAGTTGTACACGGACGGGAAAATGTCAACGAACAACCTCCTTATGCAACTGCAAGCAGATCTTGTGGGTACACCAGTATGTGAGTATATTCGATGCGATTGGATCCACAGGTGAATGTGATCTGATTCTGCCTTTTCTCCAACCTCTACCTGTTCCACTCCCACCCTTCTATCTTAGTTCTCCAATATGTAGTCAATAATCGAGTTTCCTCCCCCGTTTATGATTCCCCCCTTACTCCCATTACGATGCTCTCTATTGCCCTCACCATCCTTTTCTCTCTCTTCGCTCATTGTATCTCCCAAAAATATCCTCTCCACAGCCTATCTCTAATTCTACCCCAACCCTTCTACTCCCTCTATTTCTCTTCTTTTTCTTCTTTAAAATTCTCGAAAAATATAATCTTATTACTCATTTCTCGAGACATGGAAAATGTTAAAAAATCAGAAACACTACTTCCATTCACCCACATCTTCATGTATCCTACCTGTATCCACCAGTGAATGGGTTGACGTATTAATTGTACTTGTGCAACAGTTAGGTCAACTATGCCGGACATCACGGCTTTAGGAGCAGCCATGGCAGCAGGTAATGCCGAGGGCATAGGTGTTTGGGAACTGGAAGGACCAGAACCAATCGAGACTGTGGCGAAAGATACGTTTTTACCGACCACGACATCGGAAGGTAATTTCAAATTTTTCTATCATTTTATATTTATGATTACATTAAACTAATAACGTTTGCGTTCTTACAGAGAGGGACACTAGGTACAAGAAATGGAAGATGGCGGTCGAGAGAAGTTTAGGATGGGTTGAAATTAAGAAGTCTGAACAAATGACAGGTAAAATCTTAAGGATCCTTTGCTGTGGTTGCAGATTCGATCGAATCTTTCGATCTTGCAATGCCGCCATTGTCCACCTTTTCCTCTGCTGCGTTTCCCTGCTCAACATTTCCCTAAACATGTTAAACGTCTCCCTAAATATGTTAGCTACCGGCTTCAACTTTGTGTTGCGCGTATTCACATATCGTTATGAATAGAACAACGCATACTTCGTTCATTAACCCTCGTACGTTCCTCAGGGTGAAAATTTACCCACTCAATAGTTTCACATACAGTAAAATTATCGATCCTCTTATATCTACGTCGTGAGATGTATTTCTTTAAAATGCGACGCTATAAATGCAACATAATGTATTGATTTAACGTGTCAAATAAAAATGGGTGAATTGTTATCCTAGTTTCTTCTATGCAGCTATTTTTGAGGAACGTATGAGGGTGAAGAAATTCCATGTGAACCAAATAATATGTAATAAATAAAATGACTCCAGCCATTCCTTTCCACGAGTTCCTTCATTGTAAATCGTGAGCTACTCCTTACGCAGCTTATATTCTATACTTGTTGTTAGTAGGTTGCAGAGATATTCATATATAACTTATATAAGCTAGAATAGAATAGAATTAGCTTTATTTCAGCCTTACAGCTAAGAAATGTGACTTGGTTTACATTAACCTATCCGTACAAAACTATCTTATTTCAAGCATTCTGTCCATACTATCTCTCATTCTTTTCTATGTCTCGGTCATTCCTACCCTGTCCTACTCTTTTAGTATCCTAATTATCACTAACCCAATTAATTCCTTACTTATTGATTCCTTCCCCATTCCCTAACTTTTGCATTTTTGTTGGTTTGGTATGCTCTTTGGTATATTTATGTTATCTTTTTTCTCTTTCTCCTCAACTTCTTCAACCACTCTTCAACATTTCTATCTTTCTTCCCGCTCACTACATCCTCAAGCCTGATCATTTCTTCCCTCATTATCCTGCATTCCCTTACTAAATGCTCTAGCCTTCCATACTTGTCCCCACATAAGTCGCATGCTCTTGCCTCTTCCTCCAGCCAGTATTTATTCCAATTCTCTATCAGCTTGATATGTTATAACATTAATTTATTTAAGTATGATACAAAGACGTTGCTAGAAGTATCGCCTTGCTACACTTCAACGGATTTCTTGACTATCAAACTAGTCGAGTTACTAACTTCAAATTAGTCGAGTTAACAACTTTGAAAATAGAACAAAATCAGTTTTGTACGTGTATTATACTTACCTCGGTACGTGTCTTTTTAAGTACGTGGTTACACGTGTACTATTTCACGTATGTATATTTGAATACACGTGTATCAATGGATCCTCATTTTAATTCGTATAATTGTTAGAACATTAATATTCATTTATGTATACCCCTATTTTGCTTTCGAAAATTAGTAACTGTATCCTAGAAATTAAAACGAATTGAAATGCAGATATGTTGATACACGTGTATTTAAATATACGTGAAGCAGTACACCTGTACTTAATTATTATTTATTATAGACGGACTGAAGCCCTTTTACATAAGTGTTTAGAATAAGAAAAAGAGAGAAAGATACAAGACTACTTCTCTGTTATTAGACGAGTAGTCTTGTATCTTTCTCTCTTTTTCTTATTGTAAACTCTTATGTAAAAGGGTTTCAGTCCGTCAATAATAAATAATAATTGAATACACGTGTATCAACGTATCCTCATTTTAATTCGTTATAATCTTACTGAAAATGACACCTGTACTTCTACTAAAAATTGTCTTCTGCTGTTTCAGACGAGAGATACTGCATTTTGGCGTCGATCCCCGCAAGCTGGTACTTTATGACGAGTTTTATCTTGCTCCGACTAAGCCATTGTTTGCAAAATCGGTGACAACACGTCGACGCGATTCACGGTCAAATCCAGTTAGCTAACAGGTAGCCTATGTTTCAATTGCAAGTTCAGATAGCAGCGAAACTGCCAAGAAGATACTTAATCTCTAATAGTCCAGAATAACGGTTTTATCAATTCATAATATATACAGTTACAAAAAGAACGAGGATAGTATGTGAAAAACCGCTTAGTCGCGATAGGAATCACTTAATATGTACTTCCGGCCAAGCTTGCCATGGAAGGTAGAACAATTCAAGGAAATGCAGATCTTCGAAGCCGACTCCTAGTTGACTATCGAAAAAGAAAATTGTTAGAAAATTCTGCACACATGTTGATTGTTAACTGGCAGTATATTGTCAACTGATTGTACGAACTAGGCAACTTGAAATCAGAGCTGGGGAAAATAGTATTTTAAATAGTAAATCATAAATAATCCTATTTATTTGAATGTATGTGTACAATTTTGAAAATAAAATATTCTATTTGATGCAGTAATTGTTTGAAAATAAAATATTTTATTTGACGCAGTAATTGTTTGAAAATAAATTAATTTATTTGATACAGTAATTGTTTGAAAATAAAATAATTTATTTGAGGCAGTAATTTTTTAAAATAGTATTTTGTTTGAAGAATATTGAAAATATTTGGATTTTGTCTTTATTTTCAATATCAATTTTAAATATTATTGCTGAAAAGAATGATTTGCATTCAATAGATAATATTACGAGTAGAAATAGTTTCCTGGTGATAAGATACACTGTATGTTTATCGACAAACCTCAGTAGCCACAAAAAATACAACGAAAATAAATTTGTAGTTTAAAAAATACAACACTTGAAATAAGTAAGTATAAGCAGATATTGGCATTATTTTTAAAATAACGGTCTCCCTACCAGAATCTTAAAACCTTAAAATACTGTTTCATCAATTTCCCTAAAATAAGGAATTGCAAGTTACCTAGTTCTTACATTCAGGCGGCAATATTATGTTATGTTTCGAATGCAAGATAACGTGGTACTTCCTGTTATAGTCAAGCGCTGTTGCATGATACAGTACATGAGGTCGATTCGATTACGATATTGGTTGTTTTGTTTTTATAATTGTAAGTTTGTATAAGTCGGGCCTTATCGAATTTGTACGCTCTCTTCTATTGTACTTCAATTTGCTTTTCTTACCTGGTGAAAACGGTTCTGTATATTGCGATTATTGTATATTATTAAACGTGTACACGGAAATACATGTTCGTCTTGTAACCATGTGTCTCCACTTTCAATATGTTCATATCCCTAAATAACATATTGCGAAATGTAAAAAAAATTACTATTTACTGTACGAGATTCATGAAGAGGAGTTGATTGTTAAAAAATGAGTGTTAGGTGGCATCAGAGCCGGGGAAAATAGTATTTTAAATAGTAAATAGTAAATAATCCTATTTGTTTGAACAATTTGTGTACAATTTTGAAAATACAATATTTTATTTCAGGCAGTAATTTTTGATAATAGTATTTGAATGAATGAATTTGATATTTTCAAAATTTATTTTGAACAAAATTGAGTGAGCTTCATAATAGGTCATTATATTTGTCAGAATGTAAATAAAAAACCATACCGTTCCATTAAAAAAAAAACAGGGTTGACCTTCATATCTCCTTGACGTCTCCACCTATGAAAAAATTAATGACATCAGATTACGAGCGCCTCGATACGAAATAAGTTTGGTGTGATGCATTTTCTTCTATTTTCACAAGCAAGCGATTTATTCAGGTGACCTGTTAATAGTGCCCCACGCTGTATACCCAAATAGCCAAGTGACTATCAGTAAAATTTCTTCGGCCCAAACCGAGAATAAGCTGTCTTCGGACCGACGGTCTCGTTTTCTACCCTATTTTACGTAGGTCCGAGACTGTAAGGGGCAGCACCTATACCTCGGACCCACTTAAAATAGGGCAGAAAACGAGACCGTCGGGCCGAAGATAGCTTGTTGTCGGTTTGGGCCGAAGACAGCTTTTGTCCGATTTAGGCCGAAGGAATTTTACAAGCCCATACGGTCATATTGTGTCTGCGGCAGTTTCGAGAATTTTTGCTATCTGGGTATTAGGTTGTAAAGAAAGAAATGCAGAATTGTTCTCCCTTTGTTTTAGTTGCAAATTTTATACCAATAAATAATTGATGAGGGCTTAATTGAATGAGGGATATTTATTTTACTGAAATTCTCACCAAATTATTTGGCTTTTATTTTAGGATGTCGAATCCAATTTTCGCATTATTTTTTTCGAAGAGTTTGAAATTTCGAGCACTTGGAAGACTTCGAAACTTTGATTATTAAAATAGAAATATTTTATTTTCGAGATTGTATATCTTATTTGAAGTACTATTTCCTTTAAGCAAAATAAAATCGAAAATATTAAATAGTATTTAAAAAATATTTGTTCCGGCAAATAATGCCGACCTCTGGTTAACTCTGCGGTATTTACCGTTTCGTGGAAACCCGTCGATTCGAATTTGGCGGGGCGACGTGAGCGTCGCGAAGCGTCTCGCGGTCATGCGCGCAACCATAACGGACGAAGCACGGTGACACGCTTGGCCCGTGGTGGCCCGTGGTGTCAGTGTCGATTCGTTGTAGCTGTCCGCTGTTTGTCAGTACGGTTGTGTATCTGGCCTAGGATGTGGTATCGCGTAACATTACGGTACGTCCGGTGGTCGGGGCTCGGTGAGAAGGTCGTCGAGATAGTGAAGAACGCGTCTCGTTAAGTAGAAGGAAATGCGGTATATCGTATTGCGTGAGTGCAGGCCAGGCTAACCTAAGCGACGGCTTGTTTGTTGGTGGTGTTCTTCTCTCTCTTTCTCTCTCCCTCTGTCTCTCTCTTTCTCTGTTATCGCGCGAAGAGGTGTGTTAGTGCAACAAGAGAGTAATAACGAAAAAAGAAAAGAGTGCGCGATCGGGGACTCTCGCGTCCGAAAGGTGAGCACACACCGTGCACGAACCGCCAGGGGGGAGTCCCGGTGTGTGTCCGGAGAGGGATATGCACGCGCACGTCAAGATGTCGTCAGGAGGACACAGCAGTCGTACGAGAGCGGTGCACATAGGCTCGATATTCCAGAAGCTTCACGGTCGTTTCGCTGACCCGATGACAGTGTCGAAACTCTCGACCGACAAGCGAATGCTCGATAAGACCTGGAAGCTGATGGACAAGGTGGTGAAACTGTGTCAACACCAACGTATGAACCTGAAAAACTCACCGCCGTTCATCCTGGATATCCTGCCGGATACGTATCAACGGCTACGGTTGATTTACAGCAAGTACGAGGACCGGATGCAGATGTTGCACAGCAACGATCACTTTTGCGTGTTCATCAACAATCTGATGCGTAAGTGTAAACAGGCGATTAAGCTGTTCAAGGAGGGCAAGGAGAAGATGTTCGACGAGACCTCGCACTATCGACGCAACCTCACCAAACTCAGCTTGGTCTTCAGTCATATGTTGTCCGAGCTGAAGGCGATCTTCCCGAACGGTGTGTTCGCCGGCCACAAGTTTCGCATCACCAAGGCGGACGCGGCCGAGTTCTGGAAGGAGAGCTTCGGAATCAGGTGCGTAAAACCCGCCAACTAAACCGAACTCCTCCGGTTCTCGTGTCCTCCACTTCCGGTTCATATTTCTTCGTCCCGGGTCTCTCGCTGATCATCCACGTAAATACGAAACAGCTTTTCTTTTCGTCTTTACGTTCACTTCGATTCTCTAGTTCTCGTGTCAATCTGACACAGTTTTCCCGAAACAAGTTACGCCGTTCTGTTATCTGTAAATAAATTTGCCCGAAACTTGGTGACTTTTATATTTTAATGCGAAACGTATAACAGTAGAAACCTAAGATGTAAATGTTAACTCAGCGATTTGAATGTAACATCGAGAAACATCGAAAAGTAACTGCTTTGAGTCGTTATTTTATCGATTTTTATCATCAGTGTGTCTAATTTGACACCGAGGGATGGATGAGGGTTGAACACTCCGTTTTCTCGACTTCTGGTTCGAGTCTTTCTTCTTCCCGTGTCTCGCTGATCATCCACGTAAATAGGAAACGTCTTTTCTTTTCTTTTTCTTCTGTTTAAGTCGATTTCGATTCCCTCTTTGTTGAGGTTATTTCACGACACCTGTCTCTTATTCGAAGCGTGGCGGCCGCCGCGTGCGTTCCGCGAAACCGACGTGCTCGCTACGTATGTGCGCGTGTACACGAATAATAAACGCGTGGATGTTCCCTGTGTTTGTGTGTATCTGGCCCTCGCACGTGCGCACACCTAACCTAAAAACGGCTGCGCGTCTCTCTCTCTTCATTGATATTGACATTACCTACGTATCCGTGCGACCAAAAACCGGGACGTGTCGGCTCGTGTGCAGCTGACGCCGTATGCGAAACGTATTTCGTCGGCCGGAAGTGTTCTGTTTCACGCGTTGACTCTCGCGTACAGGCCGATCCAAAAGCTCCGCGCGAAACCCCCCGAGATGCATTTCTCATTTTTATTATCGGTATTCTTATTACCACGATTATAGTAGCTCGCCGTGGTGTTTGTATCGAATCTTGTTGTCGAATTTTAAACCAGTCCGCGACGAGATGAAATGGTGGATTTGATACTGTGCACATACGGTCTGAGGACTCGTTTTTCGTGGTCGAAATCAACCTTCGTACGTTCCTCAAAAATAGCTGCATCAATAGAATTGAGATAACAATTCTCCCATTTTTATTTTACACGTTAAATCAACAAATTATGTTGTATTTATAACGTCACTTTCTTTTTAAAAAAATATGTATTATGTTTAGTTTAAACTTTCGGAACAAACTTTTTTGTTTGTTTTTAATTACTAACGGTAATTTATAGTACCTTTCGTTTTTAAAACACCCGAAAATAACGGGGAAAAAGATGTAAAATGGATTTTCATCTTTCTTTCGACAATGATATATAATAAATAATAATGATGAAATTTTATTTTTTTTTAAGTTGATTACTTTGCGCATTAAAGGGTTAAAGAAATACATCTCAAGACGTAGTAATAAAAGGATGAATAATTGTACAGTATGTGAAAATATTGTTTGGTTAAATTTCCACCCCGAGGAACGTATAAGCTTTAAAGAGACACACGCATATCGAGATTTTTCAACGTAATAAATTTTTTTATTTAATTATTATTGCCGATGTTAATTCGCCACAGTGGTCCAATAACGCGATTTCAATGGCCAAAAGTCAAAATGTTATTACATCTTTCGAAAAGTTTGGTAATCAGATGTTTTTGAGATCACTGATAACGAATCTGATATCAAAAATGAAAAAATTCGAAATGGTGGATTCAATACTATGCACATATGGTCTGAAAATTGTTTTTTTTTTTAAATTAAAGAGACTCACATATATCAAGATTTTTCAACGTAATAAATTGTTTCTATATAATATAATTCGACATTATCGAAATATTTACTTCAACATGGGTCATTCGAATTTCGCTTTTCATCAGAATCTTCTTCGTTATCAATTTATTCCCTATCACGCAAAAATATCGCGGGCTTTTATTTCTTAACCCTTCACTGCATGGTTTTTTTTAAGGGAAATGTCATGTTTAGATTGAGGGAAATTTTAAGTTTATTTAGAAAGAAATTTCAAGCCTAAATTGAGGGAAATGTCAAGTTTAAGTTTAGGGGAATTCAAGTTTTGAATTTGAAATTGTGAATCTGTGAGATTGTAGAATTCCATAGCAGGTAATCGTAAAACTGTAAAATTCTTAAAAGTTTTTCTTAAGTTAAGATTCTTAAAGTTGCAGAGTTGCAAATTATAAAACTGTGAAATTGCAAAATTGTACAGTTTAAAGTTGCAAAGTAAAAAATTGTGAAACTGTGGAATAGTAAAATTCCAAAGCAGCAAATCGATGCAGACAATTTTTATTACCCATAAAGATTCGCAGCAGTCTAGTGATCAGCTTCGATTATTATGCTGTTACGTGGTTAGTGGAAAACGGGAGGATCTGTGCGTAGGAGAGAGAGCGGCGGCGGCAGGGGCAGTAGTCATTCATGAATTGGCTCGAACCGCTCCGGCCGTTTATTTATACCGGCTGATAAATCGCTACGCGGTGGCGCGGCACGTAGCCCGGCAACCGCGTTATGACGTATTCCAGTAAAAGTAGGTGTGCGTATCGTTTTGTAAAACGACACCGACGGAACACGCTCCATCCTCTCTCCACCCTCCACCCTCAAGTTCTCTCCGCTCGCGAATCGCCCTGAGACCAGCCCCCCGCGGGTAATCAGGAAACGGATCTAACCGAGAGCGAACTATACACCGTTCCACGAAATTCTACGGTCAGCCAGACCACTAATTCCTCCAGTCGTTTCCGTCGGATTCTATGAACTTGAGTACCCCATCATTTTTACCGCTTGGGCCCTCCACTTGACTTGAGCCGCCACAGGGCCCTGAATTCGGAGCATACGTTTGTTTCTACAAAAAAGAATTCAATGTATCTACGAAAAATTAAGTTTATGAGAATTTTCTTGCAACTACTATTTTCAACTTGAGCTTCAGGGCCCCATAATTTTTAATGCTTGAGCCCTCTACTGAACTTGAGCCGCTACTGGGCAAATCTATGAAATTTGTGTCAAAATCAAAGAACTTTCGATAGAAATAAGATAGAGCGATGAAACTTTTTTGAATTAAAGCTGAAACTTGGCAGAATATAGGAAAATTATGGAGATAGTGGTACGAACGTTCATTAACCTTGAAAAAATTCGTTAAATTTGCACAATCTCAAGAGAATCATGATTCTTTCAATACCACGCGCGGAACGAACTTTTTTCACATGTTACACATCATTTCCCTTGTATTTTTTCACACTGATTCTAAATCTGGTTTGAAAAATTGTCTACGACCTCCGAGCTCTGCAAATAGTCACATTATTGTTAAAAATTTACATTTGTAGTTTTCAAAGTTAAAAAACGTTCGTACCATACTCTCTCTATTTTTCCCATATTCTACAAAGTTTCAGCTTTAATTTTAAAAAACATTTCTATCGAAAGTTCTTTGATTTTGACGCAGATTTCATCGGTTTGTCCCATAATGCGTCGTCGAGAATGGAATAATAACACTGTCCAACAACGAAAATGTTTCCATATAACTGTTGGGTGGATCTTATAGAGTTTTTCGTGAGGGTCACTGGCTGCAACTCGCGTTCCGCGATGATATTTTTCTTTCTGGTTCGGTAAGAACGTCGACGTTCGCAACTTGATAGGGTGATTTCTCAAGTCCGCTCTGAAACTGTTGCTGCTGTTTTATGAAACAATAAAAAATATCAGCGAAAAACGGGGCAAAAGTGGTGCCTCTCCGTCTTTAACATGTTTAAACAATCATAATGTTTTACCATTGCACATCACTGGATTCGGGAAAATCTAGAGAATCTTCTGATGTAAAGAACAATACAATATCTTTTATAATAACATCACAATATTCGTTCAAAGTCGAAAAATATCTTCTTTTTTAAAATTCAAATTTCTCAAAAACTGTGCGTCTAGAAGAAAAATTAAGACCAGATTCGGAATCAGCGTGAAAAACTGTATAAACATGAAAAAAATTGAAATTTGTTAGACAGTGTAACCGACCGATGGCGCTCGTCTAGCCAGAAGAGCGCGGATGAAATTAGAAAATGTCCGACTGAAAATAGAATAAGCTTCCTGAGAAACGATCAAATATTAATACTTGATGTGAGGCCGCAGCCGAGATCGGTTATATTAGACGTACGCGTGAGCCGGGAATGGCGTAGAAACGCGCGGTTCGTCCCTCGGTTTTATTTCATTGATTCCGGTGACTTCTTTTCCTCTTGCTTCATTCCCGGTTCTTTTGCTTCTTATCTTTTGCACGAGGTTTCCTCGTAAGAAATAAAACGAGAGTACACGGGCGCGCGTCGTATTCCAAGAAGGATGAGCACTGACGCGCAGTGGAGGAGTCCATACGATTTTCGTAATAAATAAAAAAATTAATTTTTCAAAACTACACGTTACCAAGACGGACTAAAATGTATAAAATAACCCCGTGCAGATATAAAAGATGTAATGATGTTCTCGGCACACTGGTTCGATCAATTTTTACTTACAAGGAGAGTGCAAGGACATTGTCACACCGATTTAGTTGAGACTCTGTATACTTATAGATCTCGATTTCCCATTTACGAATATATACCATTATAGACGCTACACTCAATAGTTTTTGAGATATTCATAAACAAAGTACTTACATTACTGTTTAAATCTGCTATTGTAGAGGAGGTATACAACGAATATTTATTTTAGAGATATATAACGAATTAATTTCTTCTAATTTATTTATAATTTATTAATACGATGGTTCTTTAACTTGTATATAAATAAATGTGCAATATCTTACGAACAAGTTAATGTTACACAGCGAATGAATAATATAAATAAATATGAAAAAAAAAATTTCACCACACGAGAATTGAACCCTAGCCCATCGGGTGGAAGTCTCGTTGTATACCACTTAAGAACTTTGTTTATGACTATCTTAAAAACTATTGAGTATTAGCGTCTATAATGGTATATATTCGTAAATGGGAGATCGAGATTTATAAGTATACAAAGTCTCAACTAAGTCGGTGTGACAACGTCCTTGCACTCTCCTTGTTAGAATCAACTCTGCATATTATCAAATTCAAGTTTCGACGTTTCGATATCTATGTTCAGATCATCTTCAAGACAATTAATAATTGAATATCTGATTATGAAATCAGTTACTCCCTTGCTTTATGAAAATAATTTTAATTGCTTAGAGCAGACATTATTTAATAATTTACAGACGCAGTTATTAATTTTTTTGAAGATGATCTGAACGTAGATATCAAAACGTCGATATTTGAATTTGATGATTCGCAGAATTGTTTCTAAGTGATAATTGATCGAACCAGTGTGTGCGCCGAGAGTATTAATAAATCTTTTAGAAACAAATATACGATCGATAGAAAGGAACATCTATAAAAAGAAGCTTTATACAAAATTTCAGCAAAATCAGAGGGTTATAGCTTTCGGAAGTCTATCCGTTTTACTTTAGTCGCTCGTGGATCCTACGCACACGATTTTTTTTATTTAAATAATTATTTACATGCTCGTATACTTTGGAAAGTTCGGCCCTCGTGCTTTTGAACGTGATGTACTTTCTCCCAGCAGACGCCGCGCCGACAATATGACGCGAGAACATGACATCGAAAAGGTCGAATAAAAATATATCGCGGTGTTGATTTCTTTTCGAGATACGCGTAGGCGTATTATCGATAAATATTATTTCCGGCGCGATAAATCGCGTAACGGATAGGTTTATCTTATCGTCGGTACCGAATTAAAGGCGTCACGAGTTTCACGTGTTCTCGGTAGGACTCGTGTGTGCGGATCCATATGCTTTTGTTCCAAAGCCGCCGTTCGTTTGATAATTTTGCTGGCTACTAATCGACAAATTTGAAAACGTGTTATAAACCAACTTCGAAATGCACTTAAGGATGTTCTGGAGGTATATAAAAACGCAAGAAAATTTTTGAAAATTTCATGAGATATAATTCTTACCAAATTAATGCAATTACCAAAGTTTGGGTTTGATTCACTGTACCGTTTCATATTTAGAGCAACTTTAACACGTCTTCTCATAGAGAATACATAAAATTCCACTTCACACACTATTTAAACCTTGAAAAAAAACGCAACTGAAAACTGTATTTTTTTAATATATATATAATAATAATGTAATTAATTATGTTCAAAATTCATTAGGATTCACTAAACAGTTAGAGAACAAATAATTATAATCTGCTACAAAACGTCAAAATCGTGTTGTCATCTCACTAGCATGGAAAGACGACAACAGTGTAGACCACTGAATATAGTTACTATATCATTTATAATGCAGACGATGATTGCGCGCGACGTTTGAATACTTGTCACTTTTTTATGCTTCGTAATATTTGAGGTTACCTTTGGTTTTGTCCTTTTTAAACATTTTGCTGTTAAGCATGCCGCCACAAATAAACTTTCTCCGACACTATTTTACCTTTCCAACGGCAAGTTTTCGCTTTTAAAATATCAGACATTGTAATTGATTTATACTTGTTTAAATAGATTAAGACGTTCAAAATCATAATGGTTTTCAAACGTATACAATACTACAAACTCTCAAATACAAAAATACAGCTAAGTACGGTGCAGAACATAATTTTACACAAATTTCACACGTTTATTTTCAGTAATCACCATAAATATTGTTTCCTGAGGTATTTTTAATTTATTTAAATATTTATTTTTAACTTTTTATCGCGTAATTATATACATATATATTGAATATCGTAAATTTATTATCTTGCACTAGAAAGTATGAAATAATTTTCATTAGATTTTGTATACAATTTCCAACTATTAATAAAATTGATTAAAATATAATATTAAACACCATATTAAATACAATAGAATCTTTTCTGAGGCGGCGCAAAATTGAAAATTTTCGATACTGGAAATCACGAAAATCCTTAACTCTCATGCGTTCTCCTCAGTGTGAAAATTCATCCTTTTATTTTCTGCACATTTTGTGAAACGATTGATTTCTTTTTCTTTGTGTTGCAACATGTATTTCTTTGAAATGTCACACTATAATTGAAGCATAATTCGTATATTTTAAATGTGAAGTAAAACTGGTTTAAATATTATTCTAGGATCTTTTATGCAATTATGTTAAATTCTTCTATATGATTTCATATATTTTGTATATCTTCTCTTTCCACCTACTGATTCCCAAGACCACCATATTCCAATGAAATCATGATCAGCAACATCTGTCATTTGGAAAAGTTTCAATTTTGCGCCTTCTCCGAAAAGATTGTATTGTATTTAACATGGTATTTAATATTATATTTTAATCAATTTTATTAACAGTTGGTATGTATTCATACGAAATGTAATGGAAATTATTTTATACTTTTAGTGTACTTTTTTAGCGCGTTTCGAAGTCGGTTTAATGTTGCCTTTATAACATTTTTTTTATTTCATACTTTTTAGGGGAACGAGCAGAATTTGTGTTCGGAAAACGTACGAATAATATACAAATAAATAATATACCGACCGAGTTGAGTCGGTTAATACAAAAACAACTAAATGCAACATATAATTTTTATTATTATTTAATAAAATATTTCTTAATTGTTTCGGCTTTCTGTAATATAATAAGACTGAAGGGAACTTACATTGGCCAGAAAAAAAGAAATTTACCCTTCCGATGCGTTTTATTTGGAATAAAAACCGTGAAGAACGAAAATATGCAAAATTGTTAAAGGACCAATCGGAAGACATAATCTACAAAATGCATAAAGTTTCGTCTTGATTGGTCCGTCCATCTCGGCGTAATCGGTGACCATGCATAGAAAAAAAGCGGAAAAAAGACACATAGAGATCGAAATGAGTTAACCTCCTCTCTTTTCGAAGTCGGTTAGAAAGGGCTCATTGTCCTCGAAAACAGATTACAACTGAACTGACAACTAGAGGGCAAATAAAACAGAGGGGACCTCGCGAGCGACAGACACGTTAAGAACGGGACCCGAGCTTGTGCGAACGATGGCCGGATGTCCGCGGATCATTTGACCGGAAACTGAAAGTTCGCGCATCGGCGTAATCGAGTCGACTGGCCGCAACGTTAATCGTGCTGCAATCGGCCGCATCCTACGCGCCGAACATGAATGTCCCATCGATAATGCTACGGTCGCTTAAAATCAAAGGTGGACATTATTTGGCGAAGCAAATATTTTAAATTCTATTTAATATTTTCGACTTTACTTTGCTTAAAGAGAATAGTATTTCAAATAAGATATACAATCTCGAAAATAAAACATTACTATTTTAATGATCGCGGTACCACAAAATAAACATATTTCTATTTTAACAATGGAAACCACAAAATAAAATATTTCTATTTTAATAATCTTAACACAGAAAGTAGAATATTGGATTTGTTGTACTTACTGAGGTTTCTTGGTAAACATACGGCGGTGTATCTTATCACCAGGAAACTGTTTCAGCAATAATATTTAAAATTGAAATTGAAAATAAAGACAAAGTCGAAATATTTTCAATATTCTTCAAATAAAATACTATTTTCACACAATCACTGCCTCAAATAAATGATTTTATTTTCAAACAATTACTGCGTCAAATAAAATATTTTATATTTAAAATTGTACACGCACTTTCAAATAAATAGGATTATTTATTATTTACTATTTAAAATACTATTTTCCCCCAGCTCTGTTTCATTGGTTGATCGTTAGAATTGTAAGCATTCGAATACTTTCGCGTATGAGGGTACATCGCTGACAAAGAGTATGAGCTCTGCATCATAAAAATTTGAAACGTGTTCCATTTTTTTTTTCGCTGCGTCGGCCGTGTTCAGCAGTCGAACGAATTTAAATTCGTGTTTCCCGTCGAACACGAGCGGCGACCCGCTCTCCGCTAATGGATGTTTCTAGTGATGAGTGTACCGGAAGTCGGTGGCAAGGGGTGAGCTTTTATCGAAAAAGGAGACCGAAGTCATCTCTATCCGACACATAGTGGGGCAAATGTGGGGGAGGAGGAGGCCAAGAGAGAGAGCGCTATAGTTGTGTTGTAGGTTCGTGAAGGATCGTAGTTCGAAGCGGCGCGGTGTGCGTGCTGGAGGCAGAATCTTCACTCTCCTCTCTTCAACGATACGTATAACGATATCCGGATGTGGGCTGGGAAAGAGCTGTATGAGAAAAAAAAGTGGCGAGGCAGAATGGAATTCAACGAGGTTGAGCATTCCGGTTTCTTGTCTCCTACGATTATTTCATTAACGAGTCTTTACTTCCCCCGGTAAATCTAATTGAATCTAGCCCTCGTCTTTGGGACAAAGTAAGCCGATCTTTGCGGCAGAGCTGGGAAAATAATCCTATTTGTTTCGAAGTATGTGTACAATTTTGAAATTAAAATATTTTATTCGATGCATTAATTGTTCGGAAATAAGACAATTTATTTGAGGCAGTAATTTTTGAAAATGGTATTTTATTCAGGACTTAATACCGGTATAATTCCGAAATCGATACCATGCCAGTAAATTTATATCAAAACCGATACCGGTATTATACCGAAAACCGAAATAAATACCGGTATTTTTTCGGTTTTCCACTGTAAAGGATACATTAATTGCTCCGTGACCATAAACGAGATATTTATTCTGAGACTTGCATGTTTTATCATGTATTAATTATTGCTAATTTTGTAAGTTCAACCAAAACGAGTTCGCGCGTGGAATGATTCATATAAACACGTATGCAAATTTAAAAACTTGTCATAACTTCACGTCCACACTGATTAATTAAACATCTTGATTTATTTGTTGATGAATCATTTTTGATGAACATTTTTCCTATTCCGGTCCATTTTTTACCACGTTTTTATTAACTCGCTTTCTTATTTGTCTGTTTGTTCGGTACAAGTCTTGCAATTGATTTTAAACTAACTTCCCGATGAGCTAAAGACTTAAAATTGGAAACATAGCTCAGAACTGGATGACAATGCAATATAAAAAAATAATTTTTTTTAAAAATCTATCCGTTTAAGAGAAAGAACAATTAAATATTTTTACCGTTACATCTCCCAGCGAAATGTTGCGTTCAGCGATCCACACTTCGCGCGACAACGTTCTCTACTTTACCATGCGTGTCCACTCTGACTCGTCCCCACTCCACGGACCCACTTTGCCTCGACGGAGCTCAGTATATGATAGTACGTCGCCGCGCGACGATCGGTATTACATTATCGTTTTCTTTACCAAGTGAAATTTACAGTAAGATAGCGAATATGCAAAGTAGTAATAAAGAGTGATACAAGTACACAAGACTAAAAAGCAGAAAATAATTATTTAAATAAAAATAAATTTTTAAAAATACCACGTTTTTAAAAACGGACTAAAGAGTATAAAATAATTTTTCCTAGTCCCATACAGATTCCTAACCTCGTACAGATAGTCCTGAAAATTTATAAAGCTACTCTCTCCATGAACCAGCAGAGCAGAAGATATCCAGTAGCTCAGAATTCGAAACGAAACAATAGAAGCTGTAGTCATTGATCATCCTCCTCTCATCTCTCTCTCCGGTCTGCAGTCTGCATCGTTTTCACGAAAACCGACACGAATCTGTCCTGCATGAGACAGGATCGTCAGAGGAAAATTCCCCAGGCATATTGCTCGGAATCTAGGGTCTGCGTAGGCGAGGAAAAGGATATTGGCTGTCTGGAAAGCGAATTCATCCCGGAGATCACTTTCGCTGTATTAATTCCGGTCGACGGGGGTTGAACAGCATTGATAGGCGGCCCGGGGTGGTGTGTCTATCGGCTATCCGTGTCTTAAGAGCTGGGTACGAAAAAGCCTCTCTCTCTCTCTCTCTCTCTCTCTCTCTCTCTCTGTCGAACGGTAGTGTGTCGTCCCTCCTGCCCCCGTTGCCAGCTGGCGAGTTAAACTCGCATCCGGACGTGTAGTCCGAAGAGGAAGGAAGGGGACGTGACGTCGCGATTAAAGCGAATTAAACGAGCGAATTGTACGAATCGGCGTGACCGTGCTCTCGCGACTATCGTCTGCCTACATGCGCCGTTCATCGGGACACGAGATTGCCGCGGATTGACTCACTGTTAGCGAGCACTATCACCGATCAAAAATCGTGTCGTATCTCAGCCGACGTCGAGCCGACCACCTCTCCACGCACCTGTCCAGGAGACGCGTATCGGAAATTCGAATCTGTTCCAGCCACCAGGGCCAACCTTAACCATAGGGCTAAATGGGCGAAGCCTCGGGCCGCAAGCCTTTCGGGCACGACAATTTTTACTGGTGTTATATAATTCTTTTGTTGTTATTAATTATTTTTATTCAAAATTTTGATAATTATTGCGAAAGAGTCATGTACTCCGATTTTGATGAAATTCAAATATGTTATAGATCTCGACATTTTGAACAATTTTTTCTTTTTCACGCGTATAAACTTTTAGTAAGTTTTTAGTTTAGTGACGTAAAGCTTTTAGTTTTCGTGATACAAATACCGTCCAACAGGCGTACCCTGAGCAGACAGCGTTTGCAATGATTGTTTTTATTTATGACTGCGTCTACTGCGACTGGGTTTTACTGTACTCCAGCATCTGGGCGAGCTCAAAACTGTTTCCCCCCGTAGCATCGCGTCAGCATCCTTACCACCTCGCGAGTGAGTCCGTCGCGCGACTGGGAACCAATGAACGTCAAGATGAAATAGTTTCCACTGTTCCCGAAGTGCTCGCAGTATTTTCAGTCGCGAGACCGTATGGAGGGTAAGTTGTACGGCAACGCCGTGCGTTGTCTATGATCAGACTTCGGTAATGTTGACAGTTTTCGAGGAAGCTATTTTTTAAGTTCGCAGAAGAGATCTCGTGACACAAGCCCGCGATGCAATCGAGATATAGCACTGCACGAGACAGTCACTTCGAGAAAGCCAGGGGGGAAACGATCGATCGTTGGTTCCCAGACGCTAGCTTGTGGAGAATCATTACTGGTCTTGGCGACCCAGGCTGCATAAATTTTGTCTTAACCCTAGATAAATAATCTGCCGTTTGGGACAGCTTCTTAACAATAAAACTATTTTTATAAAAACAGTTTATCTATACAATAAATAAATACTAAATGCTGTTCGTCGGAAAGCGCATTACTTGAGAATGGCTGAACCGATTTGGCTAATTTTTAAAAAAAGTTCTAAACGAGATTGCAAAGCTGGGAAGCACCCCGCATATCCAGTGAAAGATTCGCTATCCTAACCTGTAATTCTGGAGTATGACTTTGAGAATTTCCTATCCTAACTTATACGGTTAGGGCCCACCTACAAGAAATTGCGATCCTAACCTTAGTGATGGTCACCATCGACTAAATTCAATTATCGACTACTTACTTAGTTGCTACATACTATCGAATATTTAGTCGATAGTTTTTAGTCGACTGAAATTTTGTTTTAGTGGTTACGTCTAGATTGCAGGCTATAGTCTGTGCCTACGTCTATACGTCTTATCTCTGACAACTTATAATTTATCCTTTAATAATAATACAATATAAAGGCAAAGTGTTCATGAACCTTTTAGAAAAATATCTGTTATTGATAGATATAATTATAAAATTTTATTCCCATAAGTGCAATATATAAGTATTGTTATTTAATAATTGTATAATATTTCTAATATAATAATTGTTATTTATACTACATACACATGCTTATTGAACGAATTATTCGATATAGCTAATGAGTGAACGTATTTGATAGTAAATCTTATAAAATCTATTCAAAACTCCCGCCCGCTAAAATTCAACGAATTTAGTCAATAGTTTAAAAAAATCAGTCGACTGAAAATAGTAGTTGGCTACTATTCATTTAGTCGATAGTTTTAATCGATGGTTCCCATCATTACCTAACCTTGACTCCTGTGATCCAACAATGAGATTTTTCTATAGAAGAATGCGGGGGATAACGCGATTATCCTCGAATCCGACTTCAGTGCTTCTCTGGGTTCTACTTTTCGAATCGTGTCTTGTTGCGTGCACACGTATCGCGTTTGGAGAGCATTGGATTCCGAGACACATACACACACAGAGAGGCGGCGGGGGTACTCCTGCAATAGAGGACGCGACCCAGTTTGACGGTGACGTAAAGCGGCTCAGGACTGAAATTCAGGAAGGACACGCGCCACGGCGAATCGTTGCTCTTCACCCCTCCAGCTTCTCCACATCCTCTCCCACTTGCATCCCGGTTACTCGGAATACGTAGCCGAGTCGCCTACTTTCTTCGAAATATGAATTTCAAACAGGACTAGGATAAACTTCCCAAAAGTCCATACCTCCGATTACTTTTTATCCTATGGATTCTTACGTATTTCGACGTGCTGATTACGAAAATGGTTTCCACTATGAAAATAACATTTCCGCCAATTTTCAATATCATATCGTAATCAGCACGTCAAAATACGTAAGAAACTAGAGGATAAAAAATAATAGGAGGTATGGGCTTTTCGGAAGTACTCCAAAGAAAAGTATTTCGCGCGACGCAACGTGTCCGCGAGTGTGTTCGACGTTCATCCTTGACCCGCTCGCAGCACACGGGACTCTCGGGCGCAGATGCCCTGTAATTATATCATCGCGTAGTCAGAGCGTAGAGCCCGGGACACATCGACCCATTTTTCTGCTGGAAGAACGGTGGATGGAACACGTCTCAGACCAACGGAGAAACCGCCTCTTCGAGCCTTCTACACTGGGTCACGCTCCGATATTTTTCCAATCGGGCCAAAGTCCCGGAAAAGTTTGCCGAGCCAGGGAAACTTTCCCGAGCCGATCCAACTGGGACGAAGATGGTTGGCAATCCTCGGGGAGAAGGTCAATCGTTGACCACCAGTGTTGTAAATTTTTAAATATCCAATTAGCTCATTTATATTCCAGATTAATATTAAAAATATTTTAAATTTAATTAACCCTAAAACAAAAGGTCCAAAAATAAATTTTACTTTTCAAAATTTAAATAAATATCTTTCACAATACTATATTTCTATATAAAGTTATAATACTATATTTATAATAGTTAATAACTATAATTCTGTATAAAGAAAATTAATTTATTCATAAATAATTATTACAATCTAATATTTTATAAAGTAATTTTTTTATTATATATTTTTATTTTATATATATATATATATTTAAATTTTAAAAAGTAAAATTTATTTTTGTACTTATTGTTTTTAGGGGTTAATTAAATTTAAAATATTTTTAATATTAATCTAGAATATAAATGAGCTAGTTGGATGTATTTTTTTATTGTTGTACAATGCTTATGAATATTTAATTTCACGTAAAATGTAAGTCGAATTCTTATATATCTAGTTTTTTTTAGAAATTAATTTAATATATATATATAATAATTGATTATATAATTATAATTAAATTAAAATGATATTATTTAACCTAAAGTTTATCCTTTAAATTATTTATATTATATTATATATATTCGTAATTATAATTAAAATTATATAAATAATTTAAGTGATCAACTTTAGGTTAAATAATATAATTTTATTTTACTTATAATTATATAATTAGTTATAAAATTTAATAAGTTATGGAAAAAATGTAGGAATTTGTATTTATATATACCAAATGATCCGGCACGCTCCGGAGAAGCTCCTCGAATGTATTACAGGAAGTAGCGAATTAATATTCGCGAACCCCCTCCTCTCGTTTTGTACCTTTATCTCGCGATTTCATTATCTTATTTCCGTGGTACGGCTTGCGGCATCCAGCGACCCTTAAGGATCGGAACGAGGACGATTTTAACAGGATGCTGATGCTCGAGACTAATCAGCTTAACAGTTTTTTAAATGCAGTCTTGGTTCGGACTCACTGATCTTCTCATTGCTCCCAATTCATATTGAAATTGAAGGCGTTTAGAGTAAAGTAGACTTACAGCGCTGTTGTAGAAGAATAGAGAATTATGTAGATGCATCTCCTGCGGCAGTAAGCTGTACCCGCGATTCTGCCCACGTGCGATAACAAATCCTGGTTAATTATTAACGTAATTAAATTTCCAACCGCCAAGGTGGTCTCAGATTTTTCCTGAAACTTACCGTTGAAAAATTGTTTAGAAAGTCGGTAAACCAAAATTTTTAAGAGAAACGCACACTTTTTATATGATAATTCCTAAACTATGTAACGTACAGTAATCGGCTGAATGGTCATTTGAAAGAACTCGATCCGGACCACTGTGCGCCACACAGTAGGTTAATTCGGATGAAATTAGCGCCAAAATCAAAGAACTTCTGATAGAAATGAGATAGAGCGCTGAAAATATGGAAAAAGTATGGAGATTAAATTCGTTAAATTTGCAAATTTTCAAGAAAATTGTGGTTTTTCCATTACCACGCACGGAACATATATTTTTTTAAATACTATAAATTATTTCCCGTTGATTTCAAATCTGGTCTGAAAATTTGTCTGCGACCTCTGGATTTTGCAAAAAGTCGAATTATTGTTAAAAATTTACATTTTCTTGTTTCAGAGTGAAAAACGCTCGTACCAAAATCTTCCTATATTATCAATATTCTACAAAGTTTCAGCTTTAATTAAAAAAAAAACTTCATCGCTCTGTCTCATTTCTATCGAAAATTCTTTGATTTTGTCTCCGACTTGGACGAAAGGTCCCACTGTGCGGCGTGGTGCGATGAACCTTCCTCTATCAAATGATCCTTTGTGCAGTTCAAAATATGCTTGTGTATGGACAAATAATCGAAGCCCGCAAACCCGTGTTTTGACCAATAATCTAGTAAGATTCTAATAATGTCACGTTGTTTGCCTACCCTCTTGAAGTCTCTAGCTCATCGAAAAATGGTTTAAAATTCGATTACAAGATTTGATACAAACAACATGGCAAGCTAATATAAGCGTGGTAAAGAATACCTAAATTTTCTTCGCGAACAAAGGAAACTAGTCTCTGAAAAGCTCGGTACTAATAACATGTAAACGATTCACAACGCAACGGTTTTACGAATTGCAGGTGCTGCAACTTTTATTTGCATGTACACGTTTGCGAGACGCCTAACCGTCTATTACATAATATTGGTACAATAAGTTTCTTGATCGAACACGTTGCATGATACACACAGCTGTATACACCTTTGTGTGTGTCCATTAACAAAAGTAGGAAAACAGATTGAACAAAATACACAATTTTAGAGTCTACAGTTGTTTAGATATGAGAATGAGAGTTAAATAATTTACACATGTTCCGTTATTACGCGTGTGTTCTTTGATCGGCTAAGTGTGAAACTGTGCGGAGTAACTTAGGAGATAGAGAGTAATGCGGAATTAGAAGTATTTCTCGAGATTGCTTTTCAATTTGCTCGGGTCGACGTTGGGCCCGTGTCTCTCTTGCACTTTGCCTTCCTTGTCGACGATGAACTTGGTGAAGTTCCACTTGATGAAGCTGCCCAGGGTTCCTCCCTGCTCTTTCTTCAGATATTTCCATAGCGGATGCGCGTCGTCGCCGTTCACGTTGATTTTCTCGAATAGGTCAAACTTCACCTGGAAAAGAATAACCGATAAACTTCGTGCGTTCGCGTTTCAACCGATCACAATTTAACACGTTGGTCGCCACGTCACCCATATGTGGGTTACCCTCTTCTTCTTCGAGTTAATTAAATATAGGATATTACATATACGATATATTCTTTTCTTTTCGTTATTTATTTAATTTCTTTTTTTATTAATAATTATTTTTTTAATATTATAATTTCCTACCTAAATAAAATTTAATATTATCATAATAACATAATAAAAAAGACAAATTTAAAAATTAATAAATAAAAAACAATCTTTTCTTTACAATGGATCGAAGACGATAAGCAATGAATTAAAATTCACACAGGTTTGTTACGTTGTTTATAGGTAATCAAAATTTTTCTTGCGACAACCGTTCGGAAAGTAAAAAAATCAACCTTTCAGACGGACTGACGCTTTTTTACATAAGTGTTTAGAAGAAAAACGAAAAGGGAGAAAGATACAAGACTATTCGTCTAATAACAAAGAAGGGACATACAAGAAAAGAAATATTAATAATGCTGTAATCCTGCGTAGTTGCATTTGAAAATTTTGTAAAGATTCAGTGAAGAAAACAATACGATTATAAATATTGCATGATTTTGCAGTAATGCGATTCATTGGATTAATTAATCCATAAGTAGTTTTTTCTTTAAGTGTTTGAAAACTTGTTCTGTAATAATAGTTCTCTAATAATCCTCGCTGCTGGATAGCATTACGAGTCCAGAATTAGTAAAACTGCGTGCACGAAAATAGGAGTGTTATCGAAAATATTGAAATACCTTTTCCCGGTTGGCGAAGCTACATATTTCCTCGCTGTCTCCTGGCTCTTGTCCATTGAACTGATTGCAAGGGAACGCCAGAATTCGTAAACCTGCGAACGAATCGATTCAATGATGTGTGTGTTTTTCTTTAAATTTCTGTTCTAACGTATGATTCATAATTATCTTTGCTTTACCTTTCGATTCGGCGTACTCGTCGTACAACTCGTTCAACTCTCTGTAGTTCGTCGCTGTTAGTCCACACTTCGACGCCACATTTACGATCAGGCATACGTGATCCTTGTAGCTGCGAATACATTGTTCTTAATACACCTTTCTTTAATCGGCCTAGTTGTTCTCAACGAAAATTCGTTGCTTTCTTACTTGGACAAAGGAACCTCCGCCCCTTTGATGGACGTCACGGTGAAATCGTAAATGGATTTCGCCTCCTTGTAGTTCTCGTTTCCGCTCATGGCCGCTGCTGCAACTGAATTCGATCGACGCGCATAGAATTTAACAATAGTAATTTTAGTTAGCAGTAAAGTTTTTAGTTAATAGTAAATTTAAAGTGCGGCCCACTGTATCGTTATGCATCATCAAAGTGGCCGGTGAAACTATTTGGTTTGGCTAGTCGTGGTGTTGACGAAAACATAAACACAGTCCTCCTTACAAAGATATAAAAAATTTGCACGATGAAAATGCACACAAGCGAGTTACGTGTTAAATACACATGTGAATTAGGCTCTAACTTAACGATACAAAATTACTCTCTAGGTCACGGATAAAGTGTACCTTGATTGCAAATCGCTGTGTCACGAATGCACTGTGATTTCAATATGAATGTGGAATCGAGCGAAATGATTAAACGTGTTTGCTTGTTATTGAAGACTCGTTAACAAAAAGAAACAAGAGATTACGTGTTACAGAAACGAATTCAAATTGAGTGATTGAGTCAACAATTTCAATGAAAATTAACAAATTCCCGGCTTAACGTGCTAAATGCCGTGTCGGTCACCGGATACCGACACTAATCTTTCTATTCAGGCTGCGTTGGTGCACGGCGACAAATTTTGTATAGGTTATATTAAAAATTAAAAGACTGTAACTTTGCGCTTTGCTTGCCGCTCAATATTACCGAGTAAGGCCGTTTGTCCACGGAGCATCGCGTCATTGACGTGTACGCGACAAAATATCGATTGCTGTACGTTTCAGTGCTGCAACCAATGTAAAATAATTGACACGTGTTCACGAAACATCATCGTCGTAATAATCGAATCGTACGCTACGTGTACGTGACGCTCCGTGGACAAACAACCTAAACGGGAAGGTAAACAACAGCACTTAACTGTTACAGTTAATAGTCAACATCATGCAAATAATAAGAAAATCTCTCCGATTCGATCCATGCAAAGATCAAGCCTGCATAAAATTTCATCCTCGAAACAGTGGCGGCTCAAGTTAAGTGGAGGTTAAACTCAAGTTAGAAATATAGAAGTTGGAAGAGATCTCACCTAAACTTAATTTTCATAAATAAATTGAATTCTTTTGTAAAAAAAAAGAATGCTGCTAATTCGAGGTCATATGATATCCCGGGGTCCAGTAGCGATTCAAGTCAAGTGAAGGCGTCAAGCGGTAAACATTTTGAGGTCCTTAAACTCAAATTAGAAATAGAAGTTGGAAGAGAACTCATCTAAATTTAATTTCTCGTAAATAAATGCAATTCTTGTGTAAAAAAATATGAATGCTGCTAATTCGAGGCCATATGACATCCCGGGGCCCAGTAGCGATTCGAGTCAAGTGAAGGCGTCAAGCGATAAACATTTTTGAGCCCTTAAACTCAAGTTAAAAATAGAAGTTGGAAGAGAACTCTCCTAAACTTAATTTTCATAAATAAATTGCATTCTTTTGTAAAAAAAAATATGAATACTGCGCATTAGTGGGTCCCACGCGGCCGCTCAGTCCGCGACTGTCTCGAAGCAAAAATGTACCGTTATTTTGTTCGCACTGTAAGAGGATCCCGGGATGGAGGAAGGGGCAGATCTGAAACTTATCGAATTACGTGCCTGCGAAAGTTCGGACAACTTGAGTAAAGCCCATCGGCAGCGCCAATTTTATAAAATGCATATCTTCGTCGTGCAGTACGCAGTATGTGCACGACACGGGGTTCCTGAAACTGTTAGTGCAAACATTGTGTGGGTACATATAACCTTTGCCACTCAACTACTTGGACTACTCGCGAGAAATGCAACGAATCAAAAAAATATATATAAAAAAACTGTTTAAAAACCACGCTTACATTAGAATGCACGAGAAAACAATTTTTTTTAGATATTAGTGACTATAAATAAACTATATTAACGTAATCTTCGTGGACGCTCCACGCTTTTATTTATCAAAAAGTTTTTTTATATATGTATATTTTTGTTTTCTACTCTCAAGCCTTTACTACCGAGCGTATTTAGTAAGGACCGGGTTCGATTCCTCTCTGCTGAGATTTTTTATAACTCCTAAACACATAGTTTAAATTTTTTTTTAATATTGCATTGTAATCCAGTTCTGATCTATGTTTAAAGCTTCAAGTCTCTAGCTCATCGGGAAGTGGTTTAAAATTTGATTACTAGGTTTGATGTATACTAATATGTTAGGATTTATGAAAATACAAAAGGATAGAATAAAAAGAAGTGTGCGGACTGTTGAGTGTACGCGGTGAATTTAAAATATAGAATTTATTTCTAATATAATAATATTCAAAGACATAATGAAAATCCATAATGTTATGGGGATGTTTTTCTTGGTACTTGGTACGGGGATGTTTTTGTTGGAAGTTAACAGAGTGTACCTTAATTATATAAACAACAATATCAATAATGACAATTAATATAATAGAATATGTTATTATTAATCAAAATTGTAATAACGATGCTATAAGATTACTATAAATCTCCACGTAAACATAATCAATATTTTCATACATACTAACAAAGAAGGAAACCATATAAGGTAATAGTAAAACGTTGCTAGTGCACCCCGTTCACGAATGTTTGAACGATTTCGTCTATGTAATTTCACCTATTACAAAAGTATAAGGAACTTTTCTATTTAGCATTTTGTTCTATCTCGAGATGTATTCAAGTTTCATCATGATTGTCAACTTCCAATGAAGCAACATACAGTCGTGAAAAAAATTCAGTGGACAGGTTTAACGATCAAAGGTCAGCATTATTTGGCGAAACAAATATTTTAGATTCTAATTTGCTTGAAGAAAATAGTATTTTAAGTAAGATATATACAATTTCGAAAATAAAATATCTCTATTTTAACGATCTCTTCTCTCTAAAACACGAAACAAAATATTTTACTTTTTGCATTGTTATAATACTCTGAGAAACCGCATGTTAACAAACGATTTACACTCATAAATGTATTGAATTCGAACCATTATTTTCAGAAATAATGTTTAAAATTGAACCGATAGGAGAATATATTTAATTCTTGTGGAAAGTTGTGGAAAGCAAAAGGTTACCAATACAAATTGCTTATTGTCTAACTATTTATAAAGTGTCCACTAAATTTTGACCCCCAAAAATCGTACACAATTTTGATTAAAATGATAACATATTCGACTACATTAATTCTTATTATTGACATTGTTATTTATTTCACGAAAGTACACTTTGTTCACTTAAATGTTCCACACAATTCTGGTTTATTAAAATCACGTTTTTCGTTGATCCTAGAAACCTGTCCACAAAATTTTGTCCAAGACTATATCTCGACGGTATTCTCGTGACTCAGCAAAAATCTAGGATCGATATCACTGCGAATTAAATAGTAAATCGCGGAGGTGTCGGACGTTCCAACAGTATTTGTTTCGAAACGGATCGATAATCGAACGGGAGATAAGATTATAAAGTTCCATTTTTTGCCTTTGGCATGACCTACACGCGAAAGAGTTTGAGAAACTACCGAGAAAAAATGTGGAAACTGTTTTATCATCACTATTATTATTTATTATAGACGGACTGAAGCCTTTTACATAAGTGTTTACAATAAAAAAGAAAAAGGAGAGAGATATAAGACTACTCGTCTAATAACAAAGAAGGGACATGCACAAAAAAAAATAATGGCACAATCTACTGCATAGTTGCATTTGAAAATCTTGTAAAGATTCGATCAATAAAATCAAAACGGTTATAAATAGTGCATGATTTTGCAATAATTCGATCCATTGGATTAATTAATCCATGAGTAGTTGTTGCTTTAGGTGTTTGAAAACGTGTTCTCAATTCACGTTCCGGTACATAAAAATTGATTTGCGCAAGTATAGAGAAACAATCAATGTGATTATTAATTAACTCTCATTAGAATCCCTCGTGTCAATTTGACACAGTTTTCTCCGATGTAAGTTATACTGTTTTGTTATTTGTAGATAAATTTTTCCGGAACTTTGTGTGACTTTTGTTCTTTTAATGCGGAACACGACCGGAAAACTGTAAGATGTAAATGTTAGCTCATCAATTTGACTAAAAAAAATATTGAATTTTTTTTTATTTTATGCCACTGTGTTAATTTGACACCGAGGGACAGATTCAGTTCGTGAAATGAGGGACGGATGAGGGTTCAATGAAAAATAAAGCTCTGACCCAATACTATTCCTCGAGCAGATAATGTTCCTAGGTTCATTGCAGTTAATATTGTGGAGTCAATCATGATCAGAGAATGATAATGGAGTATTTAGCTTATATGATCATAACCTGAGAAATTTATGGTTGCACTCTCTCTAGCATGATTTCGTACTTGGAGCTTATTGGAGACCATAGAATTGATGCATACTCTAATAGCGGACGAATGAGGGCGATATATAACAATCTAAGTGTGCAGATACAAATGAAAATCAGTAGAAAAGCGAAGTATGAAAACCGAGTGTTCTAGAGGCGGAAATTAACAATATAATAAAATAGTAAAACAGAGGTTAAGGATTTAGGAATTCATTTCTCCTCTACCTTGAACTTATCCAATCATACCTATCATAATTAATCCGTTATATGTCGATCGTAAATGTTGAATAAATATTAACTATAATATTTGATCGAACCTGTGCGCCGAAACCATTAACAAATTTATTCAACATTTACGATCGACATAACAGATTAATTATAATAAGTATGGTTGGAAAAGTTCAAGGTAGAGGAGAATGAATACCTAAATTCTTAACCTCTGTTTTAGCGGTGTCGTGATATTGCAAAGGTTCGCGTACTACGCCGTATGGCGACAGGACGTTCAAAATTTGTGCGCACTCTGTAATCGATTGCCATCTCTCGTTCGTTGCGCGAGTCTCGGAGAAACCATTGTGTGTATATATATATATATATATCGTGTCGCACGAGAGGCGCAATATTTTTCGTCGAATAATACGCTGAATTTAAGCTATGAATGCCGTTGCGTGTTGTGAAAGCAAGGATAATTTGTGCCCGGTGTTGTTTCATTGTAGATATAAACGAATCTTACCGAAATTATGCTGTGAAATTCTCGCAAAGGTAGAACCGTGAACCGTTCGGTGGCAGCTCTGCTTTCGCACTGATGAGCCGGCCGGGAATCTACCGTACTAACGTCGTCTACACAACCTTTGGTTTACACATACATACATACGCCGACCGGTATAGACAATGAATGACACACAGTGCATGGTTCATTATAGTGGAAAATGACTGTCATGTTTCGTCCGTTTCAATTCTCCATTAGTCACATCGAAATGAATAGCGTTTCTGAAATTTTTCGAAGACTTACGGGATTAGATCAGTGTTCCGATTACAAAGTTTTTCGCGCATGCGTGGCGATTTCAGCCTCAGTAACGTAACCATTTTCGATAAAATGGGGTACCTTCCGTCATTGTAGATACGTTACTGTTTTGGCCGATGTTACAGTCGACGGAAAACTTCTACTTATGCCCTTTCTTATGCGAACCTTGGAAAATGTATTTTTTTCTTCACGAATTCGTTGGGCTGAAATTTCTTCAACCCTCACCCATTTTTCATTTCACGAACTGAATCTGCCACTCGGTGTCAAATTGACACAATGGTAAAAGATCTGAAGTAAACGCTGATGTTTCGATATTTTTTTTATTCAAATCGATGATGTTGTGCGTGTCGCATTAGTCAAATAAAAGTTACAAAGTTTTGGGTAAATTTACCCAGAAATAACAACATAGTATAACTTGTTTCGGGAAAGCTGTGTCAATCTGACACGAGAGACGGACAAGGGTTAACGGAGCAAAAATATTCTTATTGTGAACGTACGTAGGATCGCTCTAGGAGATATTGATTTATTAAAAGATTCGTCGTACAAATATTTAAGCAAAAAACTGTTTCAGCAGGTTACTGAACGATTCTATTGTTTGCTTTCAGTACGCTGGTCCCATGGAAAGTATTCAGGGACAAGTTAAACGAGGTTCATCCCATTAGTTCTGTACTACAAGCCATGGCGCTGAAATCTACGATAGACCTCACGTGCAATGACTACATCTCCAACTTTGAGTTTGATGTATTTACAAGGTGAGCCTCTCGACCATGAAAACTCATTATCGTGTGTAAGATAACAAGCGTAGGCAACGCTAATGTTGTTCTATTTCCTTCCAGGTTATTTCAACCGTGGTCCACGCTTCTACGTAACTGGCAAATTTTGGCTGTGACTCATCCTGGATACGTAGCTTTCCTCACCTACGACGAAGTGAAGGCACGTTTACAAAAGTATTGCAGACCCGGGAGCTACGTGTTCCGATTAAGCTGCACAAGGCTAGGACAGTGGGCTATCGGCTATGTCACGTCCGATGGGGATATTCTTCAAACTATACCTCACAATAAAAGTTTATGTCAAGCTCTACTCGATGGATATCGGGAAGGCTTGTGAGTTTTCCTTACTTTTTTCGTTTTCGTTACAGTGGATTTATGATCGATCTCTAACGTTCAATATTTGATTTCAGTTACTTGTATCCCGATGGTCATAATGTGAATCCAGACCTAACATGGGCAGTGCAACCTACGCCAGAGGAGCATATAAAAGTTACTGCAGAGCAGTACGAACTGTATTGCGAAATGGGTAGCACATTCCAGTTGTGTAAAATTTGCGCAGAGAATGACAAGGATGTTAGGATAGAACCCTGCGGACATCTGCTTTGTACTCCGTGTTTAACAGCCTGGCAGGTACTAATTTCATCGAATTACCTAAAAAAATAACATAGTGTAACTTATATTTTGACTTCTACTTTTAACCAGGCATTCCTGGTAGATTTTGTTTCGAGCATCATCCTAATCTGTACATTTTTTTAGGCATAGTTGAAATTAGGAGCAAAGAGGAATAGGAATGTGCTCGTTCATGTTGAAGCTGTGAAAGCAGTAATAATTACAGTATCATTTGCTTATTAATTTTTCTATGTCCATCGTCAATGAGATTATGAATCAGTAGACTGCGAAAGTATTCGAACGCTTACAATTCTAACAATCAACTAATGAAATATGTATGTTACATCAAATTATTTGATGTAATTTGCCACAAATAACAATGGATGGGTCTTAAGAGTACATAAGTAACACTAGAGAATAATCCAACAATATATGGCGTTTCTATGATACATTTATTATAAACACATACGAGAAGTGACACACAAAAGTATTCGAACATAACATTTAATAGTTATTTAGATTGAATAATTTAAAGTTTTAAGAAGAAGTTGGTCCTCCATTTGCTTTTATAACGACGAAAAGTCTGTTTTCCATTGAGTGAACTAACTCAGAAGTAACAGTTGGATCTATCGATTGCCATATTGCAAGGCAGCATAAAGTGATTTTGCTTCATGACAACGCTCGGCCTCGTGTCGCCAAACTTGTCAAAGAAACGTTAGTGCCCCTTCCGACTATCACTTGTTTCGGTCGATGACACACGCACTTGTTGAGGAATGATTCAATTCTTACGAAGATGTCGAAAAGTGGACCTCCGACTGGATAATCTCCGAAGATGACTCGTTCTTCCGCAGCGGAATTCGCTTGCTGCCCGAAAGATGGGAAAAAGTGATTGCTAACAATGGACACTATTTTGATTAATGCACTTTTTCATTTTACTTCATAAATAAAGCTGTTTTTTTTAATGGACGAAACTTTCCGATTGACCTAATACATCAGATGCTTTAACCTAACATACATATCTCATTCGTTGAATGTTAGAATTGTAAGTTTTCAAATACTTTCGCGTACGAGTGTACGTAGCTCTTACAATAAATTTAGACAGTTCTTTATATTGCATTAAAAACTCAGCAATCTATGAATCAATTATGGGAATCAGAATCTCTGGTCATTGCTTTGATTGTTTGTCACAGCACCAACATAAACGTATCGCAAAAAAAACGAAAGCCTTGTATCCGCAAAAGAGTAAATGTATTTTGTTTGGGTTTACAGGACTCTGAAGGGCAAGGTTGTCCGTTTTGCCGAGCTGAAATAAAGGGAACCGAACAGATAGTTATTGATCCGTTCGATCCTCGAAGAACACATCGGCCAGGAACTCATTCGGCATCCGCTAGTAACGCATCGACCCCCACACGGGATCTTGACCCGGACACCGAGGTATCCGACTAGGAGTAGCATCTACCCCTCATTACACTAAATGTGCTCTATGTATAACAAACTCCTACCCGCAACACGCCTCATATTTTTTTTACGAATGCTTGACGCATTTCACCGCGAGATCTCGAATTCTCAACGATCGTGTCATTGTCATCAGTGGCGGATCTAATGCTAAGCGGACTAAGCGACCGCGTAGGGCCCCGGGATATCGTAGGGCCCTGAATTTCAAAGAAATTTATGTAATGTGTAATGGTATGAAATGTTTTCTTTACTTTTCTTTTTTCTTAATGAGTTTAGTAGAGTTTTCTTACAATTTCTATTTCTAACTTGAGTTTAAGAACCCCAAAATTTTTATCGCTTGGAGTCTCCACTTGATTTGATCTGCCACTGGGCTACGGGATCCCATAGGAACCCCGAATTCGCAGCATTCATATTTTTTTACGAAAAATTAAGATTATGAGAGTTTTCTTGTCACTTCTATTTCCAACTAGAGTTTGAGGCCTCAAGATTTTTACTGCTTGCCCTAGTAGAATTTACGGTTGGCCAACGGTAGGAGTTTGTTGGCGTCAATTTGCCGACGAATTCCTAACGTAGGGCTAACAACGAATGCCCAACGTAGGGCCAACAACGAATGCCCAACGTAGGGCCAACAACGAATACCCAACGTAGGGCCTACAGATATTATAGTCGGGCAATTAAGTTGGAATTTAGAACGATTATACTACATTGGCCCAACGAAAATCTGCCAACATTTACATATTTCGTTTAACAGACGACAGAAGTGTTGCCGTAACCACAAATAAGTTATATTCCAAATTAATTTTTTTCGTATTTCTATATATACTTAAAATTTGTAATTTTTGCGCGATAGTTGATCCACTAAAGTTTTATTGTGAGCAGTCTTGGAATTTTCTAATTTCTTTAATTTTTCCATTTTCCAAGAGGAAATCAAGGGGGGTGTTCATGTAGTATAAGAAGACTCTTTTGGATTTCTTCAAAATGGGTCTTCCTTTTTTTATATACTTCAATTTTAATTTGTTGACGTATCTAGTAGTCGTAATCATAGCATCTACAAACAAGAATCATCTGTAGGTTCAGCGATAGGGCATGTACTTACTACGCAAGTGGGTCCGGGTTCAAGTCCGACGTTGGCATTATTTTAGTTTTTTCCTTTTTTTCCAAAATTTTACCGTGAAAATACATTTTTAATATGTATATTATTTATGATATACTATAAAAATAACTATTAAAGAAAAAATCAGAATGTGGGCTCTGTAGGTTCGTTTTATAGTACCGTTGGCTCTAGGTTGGGTGTGATCGTTGGCCCAACGTTGGCCCAACCATAGCTGTCAGATGTGGCGCTTTTTTTCGCGCATGCGCGAGTTTTGTCAGGGACGTCTCTACGTCCGAAGTTTGTGAGGCACTATTGGGAGGAAAGTAGTGGGAGACTATCCGGCTATACCCTTTTGCGAAATTAGCGGGGCGGCCAAGATACCCGATCTTCGTATTCGACTGAGGCCTTCGGAGGCTAAAATCGTCGCGCATGCGCGAAAAAAAGCGCCACATCTAGCAGCTATGGGCCCAACTGCAAAAAAGAGCGACATCTCTAACGGTTGCCCAAAGCATTCCGCCAACCCAACCGTTTCGTGGCCCAACGAAACGCCAACCATAAATGCTACTAGGGTGGGGCCTCCACTTGATTTAACCCGCTACTGGGGTTCGGAATATCATAGGGCCCCGAATTCGCAGCATTCATATTTTTTTACAAAAAAATTCAATTTATTTACAAAAGATTAAGTTTGGGAGAGTTTACTTGCAACTTATATTTCTAACTTGAGTTAGAGGGTCTATAAATTTTTACCGCTTGGGACCTCCACTTGACTTGACCCGCCACTGATTGTCACGTATCATTTATAGAAGATATTAATCATCGAGACGGATACGTTGTCTCCCGCGAGGTACGCGAAGCTTGTTAAAGCATAAAACGAAACGCAGCATCGACAGTGGTCGGCACGAATGAGAATGTTCGAACGAACAGAACAATGTAAAAAGGGACCAACTTTTCTTGTCTCTATATAAGCTTTGTCCAAATCATATCTTTCATTATCCTATTGTTTTCATATTTTTTTCTTTTTCGAATTTGTTTGTTATGTACATAAAAACTCGTGGAACGGCTTGACCAAGCGGAACGATTCACGGGAAAACGTTTTTCTGGAGATCACACATGCGCGAACACGTGTTCGTTTGTAACAACACGTTTTTGTTTTTGTTCTTCTTTCATTTTTTATAAAAGTGAGATTGTAGAGGCAGAGAGAAAAAGTGGGGGAGAGAGAGAGAGAATGAAAAATTGAATAAATGACTTGGCAATAATGGAGACCGTAAGGTAGGTTGCTTCTGTTGCATTCAGTGTTCTGATTATAACCACAGTTTTTCGCGTATGCGCGGCGACTTTAACTTCAGTAACGTAAACTTCAAAAATGATTAGTATATACATATGAAAAGGCAAGAGGTTAGGCTACTCTTAAAATGCTGGCAATTAAATTTCAAGACGGAACACTCGTCCCGAAAATAATACCAGTAAACTTCCGCCAATATAACTGTCTCGAAGTGTCAGGGCTCTGGCCGCTCTTCCAAAAGTGTAGTAAGAAATTTTTTATTACATTTTTAAACACTGCAGGGTGTTTTATATTATTCGAATTTTGAAAGACTTTTTAGATAGGCCTTGTTGGTACTCGTTTTATGAGGAAATTTTCCATCTAAGACGTTCGTAACATTTTCGAGTCGAAATCCCAAGCAGCAAGCGAGGAAAATAGATTTTCGTTGAACTAAAGTGTCCAGTAGAGCGCCCTTTAGGCGCAGTCCGCTAATTTTTACTGACTCTATAGCGTTTCTAGTATTGTGCGAGATTGCAAATAGGAAACTATCTGTAAAAAACGTGAGAGAGTGTAAATTATCTTCGTAGGATTGTAAGAGACCAAATTGCGAATTTGCATAGAGTCAGGCTAGAATAAAAGAAAAAAGAAAATCTTCCCGGGCTCTGGCCACTCTGTTGCGTCATTGTAGATACGTTACTGTTTTGGCCGCGCATGCACGAAAAACTGTAGTTGTAATCGGAATACTGCGTGTAGCTTATAGACGGACAGGGACACATACACACGCACGCATACATACGTTCATTGTTTTTCTGATTTTCATTTTTGTATTCCATTAAACTTAATTACGTACCTGTCGGCGATAGGAATAATGTAACAACAATGCGACATCTTTTACCAGGGACGAAAGATGTTTATTATTTCCTTTACCTTAGATTATTTATTATTTATTCCGTTCACGCATAACGCGACCTATCTTAACGAATCTGTTCTGTTTATTTTTTTTATACGCCAGTGATCATGCTGCACGCATACATTTCTCCGTACAGGTGGAACCCCCATCGTTCGAATGCGACGAGAGAGGAGAGCCACCGGGTGTCTTGCCGAGTTCTTGCATCCTTTACAGGGTGTTTCAAAATTCCTTCGACATCCGGAAATGGGAGGTACCTGAGATCATTTGAAGCGACATTTTCCTTTGCAAAAATGACGTCCGCGGTTTTGTTTAGCAGTTACAGTAATGCCTCTATGAACGCGACAGCCTCGGATGGGGGGAGGGGGGCTTGGTCGCAGAAACCTATGTTCGGCTCGCTCTTTGTAGATAAAAAAAATAGTGTCTGCGCCCGGTTTCTGCTACCAAATCCCCCCGAGGCTGTCGCGCTAATAGTGACATTACTGTAACTCCTAAAAAAATCCGCGGATGCCATTTCAGCTCAGTAAATTGTTTTTTTTTGTTTGGCTCGCTCTTTGTAGATAAAAAAGTAGTGTCTGGACACGGTTTCTGCGACCGAACACCTCCGAGACTGTCGCGCTAATAGAGACGTTACTGTAACTGATAAACAAATCCGCGGACGCCATTTTTGCAAAGGAAACTGTCGCTCCAAATGATCTCAAGAATCTCTCGTTTCCGGATGTTGAAGAAATTTTGAAACACCCTGTATAGTACTTCATACAGTGGCGCGTTACCCTATGGTCAACTTGGGCAAATGTCAGGGGCCCCAAGCAAAGGAGAGCCCCGATCACAAACTAAGGTCGAAATTCTACGTTTTTCCCCGAGGGCCCCGACATTTTACTTTGCCCAAGGCCCCAACTAGTTATAACGCGCTACTGTCCTCATGCTTCGTAGTGAATTTTTGATCGTGCAAGGATAGACTCTTTCCGTTTGCCAATCCATTGCGAGACCCTTTCGCCGATCCTGTTCT
This sequence comes from Lasioglossum vierecki, assembly GCA_028455595.1. Lineage (NCBI taxonomy): Eukaryota > Metazoa > Arthropoda > Insecta > Hymenoptera > Halictidae > Lasioglossum > Lasioglossum vierecki. The sequence goes on along the minus strand of CM052337.1, from coordinate 2,249,366 downwards.
ATGCTTGTAGGATTTTTTAACGGGGGCCCTTTCATTTTCACCGGCCCTCGGCATTTTACTAGACTGATACCTGGGCCCTATCACCGGTATTCTAACCGAATATTCGCAATTCTATCTGGAACGTAAATTTTCGTTGTGTACGCGATTCATACAGTTCACGACTGCGTTTACTTTCCAGCTGCGACAGGGCTCACGCATCGCCCCAGTGTACTGATTTTGCGTTACTCTTTTGTTTCGCGTTTCGCTTGTGTCAGTGTTCCGATCACAACCAACGTGTTTTGCGCATGCGCGGCTGAAACAGTAGCGTATCTATAATTACGTAGCAGAGTGGCCAGAACACTAATGCCCTGAGGCAGTTATATTCAGTGATGGGATATTGGGCGCTTCTTGCGCGCATACGCGAGTTTCGGCAGGCACGTATCTACGTCCGAAGTTTGTGGGAAACTATTGGAGAGAAAATAGTGGGAGATTATTATTAGCGGGAATGTCTAGCGGAGTCCGGCACGATTTTGTCGCAACATGCAGGGAACTATGAAGGAACTAGAATCGAACTAGATTTTGGGTCTTAACCTCTTGCCTTTTCATATGTACATACTAATAATTTGTAAAAGTGTGCGCGCTGCTCAAGGTACCCCATTTTATCAAGAAGGTTACATTACTGGTTGTGATCGAAATACTGCTCGCTTTGTGTATTTTCAGTCCGCAGGCGAATAGTCCGTGGCGAAACAATAGCGTTTTGCCGTTAAAAATGCTGGTAGAATGGGGGTTCTACTGTACGTCCTTTCTTATTATATTAAAGTCGCATTTACTTTCCGCGATCCGGTAGGCGATCACTGTTCAGTGCCTACCCCTTCCACTGCCATGTTGTCCATCTCTACGTTCGGCTTTCTTTTGAACTCTCTGCGCGGTCGGCGCGATAGACACAGTTATAAAAGTCAGTATCTGATCACTGTCCGTGCAGAACCCAGGCTGTTGGACAGTAAACGTGACTTTACTGTATATATACAGGGTGTCCCAAAATTAGTGTACTTCCCGGAAATGGGAGGTTCCTTAGGTCATTTGAAGCGATATTTTCCTTTACAAAAACGACGTCGGCGGCTTTGTTTAGGAGTTATTAACGAAAAACACGGACCAATCAGAGTGCGGCTATAGCGAACGGAGTCCGACTCAGCGACAGGTCCCGCTTAGCGTGGCGGCACTATTGGCCGAGCCAGAATCAATCCGCTGTTGCTGCGCTCTGATTGGTCCGTGTTTTTTGTTAATAACTCCTAAACAAAGCCGCTGGCGTCATTTTTGTAAAGGAAAATGTCGCTTCAAATGACCCAAGGAATCTCTCATTTCCGGGAACTACACGAATTTTGGGACACCCTGTATAGAGAGAGATATTCTAGATCCTGTACGCGCGAACGCCGCACACGAGCCTGGAGCTTAAAATCGTACTCGTTGTGTTTCCGTTCGTTTTGTTTTTTTCTGTTAGTAGGCTTAAGATTGGCAAAAGTTGAGAGAGAAAGAGAGGGAGAGGGAGAGAGAGAGAGAGAGCATATTCGTGCAAATCTGTCGAGCGACAGAGAAACGGAAGAGACCAAAAGAAAGCAAAGCAAACAGAGACGAAAGGATGATGATCATGATAAAGACAGTTTCACTTGCGTTCACGCGTAGTCGTTTAGCGTATCTTGTGCGTACAATGAATAGCGGCTGCTGATTGATTCGATTTCTGTTCGGATCCGTTCGCTGACTGTGTACACCAGCAGCAACGAGAGGGGTTTAAAATAAATATTTCGTAAACATTTAACCCATAGCCTACGTTTTCTCCTAATCATTGTACATTGTTTCTCAGGGGAACCGAGAAGTCTCTCTTTTTCGTTCCTTTTCTCTTTTTACGTTACACACGTACAGGGTGGTCCTTTTAAGTAAGTCCACCTAAATATCTTTTCAGCTTATTGTGATGCAAAAATCTTTGTTACGCAATGTGTGTGATGTCAATGAACCAATATCTGGCAAGAATATTTTTTTCAAAGTTATCAAGGTCATCAGTGTTTTTTGACGCATAACTACATTGTTTTTGAAAATAGTTTAACTAAACCAATTAGTGTAGTAAATTAATCACTGATAACATCTGATAATGCTTTTTGGATTTTTCATATCCCAGGTCACACGAAGGTCATGGTATAATATGACATTCAAGAGAACTATACGTTTTTTCTGTCTGTGACCTCGAATGACCTTGAACAATTATAGTTACTGAATTCCTAATTAAAGGGACTATCGTCGCAGGTGTTTAAAAAAGGGTGGTTCCATTTTTAAAAAATGGAGGTGACCTTGATATCTTAAAAAAAAATCATATAAAAGCAACAATATTTTTGGTATCATGTGAGCCCCACGGAACCATTCAATATTGCCCATCAGACATTTGACGTATCTTTAACAAACAACAAAGATATTTGAGGTGGCAACGTTAGGTGACTTACCCTGTATATAATTTTTTTATTTGTTTGTTGCGAAATCATATCATTGTCGACTTCCTACGTAACGTTTATCAGTCTCTGCTCGCGTCTCCTCCATTCTTTCTTTTTGGATCACCTGTTTCAGCAATACAGGGAACCCCCGACACAAAACTCGAGCCAAGGTGTTATCGTTATTCTTGTTCGCATGGTCGTTTTTGTTGTTGTTGTTGTTGTTACCTTTATTTTCATAACGTTTATCTACTGGGTCCGTTGTTCTGCCCGCTGCATGATCGAAAACTAATCGGTAATGTACATAAAGCCGACGGGGATAAATGCGACGGGTGTGACTCTTTCGTTGCTGGACGCAGGTAAGTGGACAAACGCAATTACGGCTATATCCGCTTCTCACGCTTTGTACTTATGCTCGCTATTGATTGTACGACAAGTTCCCGCGAACGCAGGGTGTCTCGACAGCAGTGGCGGATCAAGGCAAGTGGGGGTCCTAAATGGTCAAAAATTTCGGCCCCTTCCACAAAACATAAATTTGAAGAAAAGTAATCAATGTAAATGACCTTGGTTTTTATGATAATTATTGCGAAAGGGTGACTGTATTCAGATTTTGATGAACTTTAAATATGTTATAGATTTTGTGACATTTTGAACAACTCTTTCCTTTTCCAATATACGGGGTTCGCTTTTAGTTTTCGAGATATTTGCAAAATACTATTGCTAATACGTTGCCACGGAGCATGCAAGGATACAGAAAATTCAATACAGTTTTAAAAATAGTTTTTTGCGAATATCTCGAAAACTAAAAGCGGCCCCCCTATATTGAAAAAGGAAAAAGTTGTTCAAAATATCAAAATCTATAAAATATTTCAATTTCGTCAAAATCGGAGTACAGTAACCCTTTCGCAATAATTGCCATATTTTTTTATTGTCACAATTTTTATTGTCACAATTTGACAAGCTAAATATTGTTTGATGGCAACGCGGTGCCCTAAGCGACCGCTTAGTTCGCTTAATCCGCCAGTGCTCAACAATCTTATACTCGAACTGGAACGAATGTTTTTCTTACCACCCTGCTTCAGTTATCTGTTTTCATTTCTCTCTGTATAAATGCGTTCGAAGATCGAGACTTTCGCAACCGATCTTCCCTCTGAAAGCTCCTCGCGCATCTTTTTTAACTCAATTCAATTCGATCTTGTCGATTAATTTCCATTAGGGTTTATACGAAAACCGACTTTTTCGAAAACCAGTTTTCAAATTTCAACTCTTCCATGAAACCGGTTCGAACCGGTTTCGAATTTTTACAGACCAAAAACAAGACATATTTACAACTTGAGATAGACGTTTTTAAGTTTTTTTATTTATAATAATTAAAAAATACGAGAAAGGAAAACACAAGGTACATATACGTATGTACAGACATAAAATTACTGGAATAAAAAATTAGCAAAATAATACCCTCAGAAAATCACAAAAATGAACAATGTTTTATATTTATATAAATTATCATTTTACTTCCTTACTTTGTTTAATTATTATATTAATTATTATATAAAATTGAAATATTTATAAATATTAAAATATTTATTAAATAATTTTTTTTACTATATATATAGTGAGAAATATATACATATATTGTAAAAAAATTATTTAATAAAATATTAGATTGTATTAATTATTTATGAATAAATTAATTTTTTTATATAGGATTAGTATTGTCAAAGATATTTATTTAAATTTTAAAAAGTAAAATTTAAAAACTTCTTTAATGTTTGAGGACTAGAGGAAGTCACCTGTTCAGGTTCTTGCAGATATTAATTTATTGCTATTTGCTTTTTTTTATCCCGTTTTTAGCATCGCGGTCATCTTCTGTAGATTAATGTTCATGCAATCTTGATAGTATCTGTCCGGATAACTTAATAATATCAGTTTTCGTAGCTAATGGACGAAATTTACTAGAAATATACCTGTTATGTATAAATTTAAAACAGGTTTTTTTCTGAAAAAACTGGTTTTCGAATTGCATAATTTTCTTTTGAAAACCAACAAACCCTAATTTCCATTACCGAGCGTCAAAATTGTTTCACGAGACGTCTAAAACCGAATATAGTAAAGTCGCGTTTACTGTCCAACAGGCTGTGTTCTGTACGGACATTGATCGCGTACCGACATTATTAATTTTTATTATAATTGCGTCTACCGCGCGGACCGCACCGAGAGTTGAAAAGAAAGTCGAACGTAAAGAAGGACAGCATGACAGTAATTGCGACTTTACTGTAACTGCATTTCAAACAGTTGTACAGGATCTTCACGTAACGAAAAATTTGAAAAAAATACTATCATAGGATCGTGAAAGCCCTGAGGCATCGCCAGAAGTCTAAGAGAAATTGTTGAAGTCCTCGTTTCAATTTTGTGCGTTGCTAGAAAATTGGATTTCGAAAATTTTCGGCTGTCAATTTTGAATATGAACATCCTGTATTCGTTAGGACTAAGCGAGACCTGTCTCTTCTCTCTATCTAGTGATACTAAAAGTTAATGCAATCTCCTGGTACTCTCGATGTTTTAGGAAATCATGGACCTCTGCAACGGCCACTGCGGGTCCATGTGCGAGGATTCGGATGAGGACGAAGACTCCAGCCCCACGAATTCACCTGTGTCGACACGGAGGGTTGTGCCAAGTCCGCCGTTACCTCCGCGACGACTGTCACCGTCTCCAACGCCGAATAGTCATTCGAGAAGTCGTCATTTAACCGTGCCGAAGGAGAACGCCCCGCCACCACCCTCGTCCGCTGTGAACATCGTGTTTAACTCGAGCGCTGACAATCAACTGAATAACAATAGTTAGTATCCGAGCCAGATTGGCGCAAGCCAGCTCCGAGACCAATGCAAGATGTAAACGGAATGTTTGTAAACTAGTGTAACGTGAATGATTCCTAGCATCCTCACCGATATCTACTTATGTCCGATTTTGTTTGCATCAGTGAATTCCGAGGCAGGATACGACGTGCTGCACCGAGCGTCCTCGCCGTCGCCAGCGCCGCCGATACCGCCTGCGCCGTTTCCGGTTAGCAGAAGTCACGTACGCCGGTCGCAAGGGAATCACATAGCCGTGGCGCAGCCACAGCCGCCCTCATTACCTGAGAAAGCTAGTCGTTCGAGCGGCGCGTCATCGACGTCGAGTCAAACGACGTCGAGCAACAGCGTGCCACCGGTTCCGCCGCCGTTATCGGTGCCGCGACCCCCAAAGTCCGGCAAAGAGCACAATAGACAGGATCACCACTACGAGAACACGATCGTGATACCCGGTACGAGACAGCACGTCGTGAGGAACATTAATCTGGAAGCGAATACGGCACGATTGTCCGCCCTAATGAGAGGTAAGGACGATCCCACCGGTTCTGCTAAGCCAGAATCCGCGGCATACGAGAACGTCAACGTCGAACACATTTCCAAGCTGACGGCTCTCGGATTCGCGCAAGACGCCGTGATTAGAGCGCTCGTTATAACTAGGAACGATCTTGAAATGGCTTGTGACATACTGCACGAATTTGCCACGAAATCGTCTTGACCAGGTATGCGTAATAAATGCAAACCTACCAAACAACAACAAAACCTGCCTTCGAGTACACTCATGCGATTATACTACCTTCAATCATATGTCAACCTAAAACCGATCAGCGATACATTATTCCATCATTTATACCATGATTCTATTGATTCGGTAGTCTGTTGCGATACTAGATTGGCAAATGCGAAGTGTCCTTTTGTAACACATTCAGTGCCGGCAGAGTAGCCTCGCAACAATTCTAATATGTATATTATTTCTGATTCCCCTCGGTGGCGAGTTGTAAGCCTCTAAAAAGTGGCTAACAAGTTGTTTCGTGTAAAAAGAGGAAGTACAAGAACTTGGCTGGTGCACTACTGTGCACCTACATAGATAGGAAACGACAGTTTGTACGCACCAATCTAGTAAGAGCACACGCCTAAACAGTTGATAAACTTCAACATAGTAGAGAAGATAGAAGAGTCCCACCCCTCCTCCCGAAAAGGAAGCATGAGGTATTATCTCAATCAGTGGATCTTCTTTTTGTTCCAGGGTCGAACACAGAGGGGTCATAACTGGCCTTCCTTCTGCACAGAAGCATGTAGAATTTCTAAACTCTGAAGCTTTGGAAGAAAAGTGAACTTCCACAGCTCAGGGATTCTTGTTCTGTGAGAGAGCGATACACGCAAACCCGGAAACAATGAAACGAAAAGAAAGATTGATTCCCTCTGAAGTGTATAGCCGGGCGACGCTTGTCCTCGACACAGTTTCTATCAAGAGAAAAATCAACTGCGTGGAAATGTTATTTTTGCACGCGTTCGAACAAGTGGTGTTGTTCTAAGTCTTATTACCGAACACTTTGTCGTTGCGAGGATGCTCAGAAGTATCTAAGTGTTGTATCTCGTTTCCTGGAACATGACGCGTGCACGCGTACACGTGTACGAGAAGATTGACAAAACACAAAAAAAAAAGAAACAAACAAACAGAACAAAGACTGCTTAAACAAGAAACAAACAAAAATACCGCGATGAGACACTAATTGTAAGTACTAGTGATGAAAAACGGTTGAACTTCGCGAAACAAGTTCACGCCCGCCGAGTACAAAGTATTTCATTTTAACCGCGGTCGACCGAGCGATTTCACTCGACCATTCCCCTTCCCCTTCGTAGCTTTCAATCTTTCGCATGTAGTCTAATTACGTATTTCATTCGTATACTTAAAGCGGTAATTAAAAACAAGTATGCTTGGAGGTAGCGACGCATAGTAAATTGGCGAACCTGGCGGGTCCGCAAACGGAAGCTCCCTCTTCTAGTCTAAATCGGGTCCCGAGGTCTTTGCGACCAAGACCACCTTTATCATCTCAAACACTTTCAATTTTTACGATCTTGAGTTTTCTCTCTCATCCCCATAACGTGTTTACAAAAAAAAAAGTAAACAGGCGCCGCCCCGGAACAGCCTTACGTTGCCACGGAGCGTGCAAGAATATAGAAAATTCAATACAGTATTAGCAATAGTTTTTGCGAATATCTTGAAAACTAAAGCGACCCTCCTATATCGAAAAAGGAAAAAGTTGTTAAAAATGTCGGAATCTGTAATATATTTAAATTTCATAAAATCAGAATACAGTAACCCTTTCGCAATAATTACCGTCAAAATGGACCCGAGCACCGAGTTCAAAAGTTGGCTGTCGAGAACCGACCATGTTCGGAGAGAGAGAGAGAGTGAGTGAGTGAGTGAGTGAGTGAGTGAGAGAGACAGAGAGAGAAAGAGTAAATGTATTCCTTTATTTCAACTGCTATGAACTTGCACGAGAACAATTAATCCAACGGTGTCCAAAATAAAAGAACCCTTTATTCGTTTGTTACTGAATTATACAGTATAGGTACACAGTGGATTTAGCTATCCTATTTTTCTACATTGTATATTTCGAATCAGTGTATATTGTAACAGAATCTCGAATAAGGTAGGAAAGAAATGGAACCGTTCAAGGATATCGTGCCCTCGGAATTAGGTATTTAGGCACTGCTGCTGTTCTTCGTCACGCACTAGCGTCTAAGAGTAACCGTTCTGGTGCAATATCTAGGGATAGAGCGTAGATTAATACCTTTCTTGATTTAACTGTTCGTTGTAAAAAAATTGTTTTACATATTTCCCGAAATAAAAAAGATCGACTGTCGTTTATAATATTGAAAGACGTTCCACCCTCGAGAAGCGGACAAATATCAGTACAGTAATGTCTCTATTAGAGCGACAATGCTGCGCACGGTTGTTGCGACCAAGTTATCCCCCACCCCCAACTTAGTAATCTAATCTCGGTATATCGGTGTGAACCACTAGAATACAGTATAAAAAAGAATCTTTGTAGATAAAAAATAGTGTCTGCGCACAGTTTATGCGACCAAATCCCCCGAGGCTGTCACTCTAATAGAGACATTACTGTATTTCGAATGTACTATGACGAAGACAATTCTGTTCGCATTCTTCTGTATCTTTCTGCCTCTTCCTTGCTGACAGAGGGAACCATTTCGCGAGCAGCTTTCAAGAAGTCCTCCAGCTCCACGGTAATAGATTCGACAGAGTCGTCCGTGAAATCGTTTCGTTCAAGTTTGCTCAATACATTACGCGCGGCATTCAACCACGCATTAGAGCAGACCGAGTACAGGTCAGCTCCGGTAGTATGAGCTGGCAGCTGATCTAAAAGCTGTACTAATTCCTCGCCGTTCTTGCGCAATTGAAATTTTCGAGTCAACGCTTCCAGCACTTTCAGTTGAGCGTCGCGGTCGGAATGAATGCCAACGTATAACAGCTTGTCGAATCTACCAGGTCTGAGGAGCGCTGGGTCTATCAGGTCTGGCCTGTTCGTCGCTCCTATTATGAAGATGCTGTTGGCACCATCGAGACCATCCATTTCAGCAAGTAGTTGGGACACGACCCGGTCCATCACGCCTCCACTGTCACCGCTGCGACCACGATTCGGTGCCAACGAATCCAGCTCATCGAAGAATATTATGCACGGGGCTGCTGATCTTGCTCGTTCGAACACTGCAAGAAAGTAGTAGCAATGTTAATACCTTATACTTCGTCGGATCATTTTTTTTTATTTTGCATAAAATATCCACAGTCTATCGACAATATTTGCACACAAGTGTGTACACGCTTCTGCAACGTTTCTTCCACGAAAATGCTATGAATATTATGAAAATTCAGATAGACAGAGATTTTTTGACAAGAATGAAGGGCAGATCCGGATCCATGCTCTGCACCAAAGATATGGAAAGCGTCGAGAAGAGACGTGAAGAAAGGAAGAGAAGAGAAGGAAATTCAATCGCAATTGCGCCAACCAAGATCAAGGTGTGCTTTATAATTCATTAATATTTTTCTTTGCATTTGCGATAAGGGCACGATTACGAAATCTCATGATTTTGTAGGGCCATCTGTATCAACTCCGGTCGTTGCCAGGGATACCAATTCTTCAAGTGAAAGTAATCACAGCGAGAACCAAGAGGAAGACCGACTGTATTCAACGCAGCCGGAAGAGCCAAAAAAACTAAAAAGAAGAGGGCAACTAGAAACGTTTTAACTCTAAATTTATTAGCTTCCATTGATACAACCAAAATCAGTGTCAGGCAGTCTACTGCGGTTGTAGTTATGCCCGCGTGTGCTCTTAATGTAAAAAATTCGCTGTATTAATGTAAACAAAAGCTCACTTCACCGCGCTCGAAATCGTTTACGAACAGAAAATGCTCAAAACGTGAAGGAACGGTTTATGAATAAATTAGAAAAAGCTTAACAGTGCACTGGGATGGAAAGAAGATATGACTATATTTTGTTGTTGCGTTACTTATCTATTGTAAGCAGTTTTTCGCTCGAAGCGACAAAAGTAGTAAATATTTTTTAATTTTACAGAATATCCGCACTTTAAGCTTCTCGAGGCAAGGTTCAGAATAATCCGATTAGGCTAAAATTTTGTACAGTTACTTAGAACATGAAAAAAAATTAAATTAGAGGGCGTTCTAACGTCTTATCGCTCTTTCATTTGTAAGGGACACCCTAATGAAGGTTCAAAATTCGAAACTTTGATTTTCATCGCCTTCGAAACTTCGAAGCTTCGAAATCTTTAACTTTCGAAGGAAAGTTACAGCATTATTCTACGCTTCCGTCTTAAAATGTCGAGATCGCGTTTTGAAATGATGGTTACCCTGTCTGATGTTCTTCTCGCTTTGGCCAACATACATATTCAACACTTCAGGACCCTTAACGGATAAAAAGTGGAGTTGGTACTCTGTCGCAACGGCTTTCGCGAGAAGAGTTTTTCCAGTGCCGGGTGGCCCGTATAGGAGCAGTCCAGATTGACCAAAACCGAGAGCATTTAAGAGCGGTAGCTGAATGCGCCGCATAATTTCGTGCTTCAGTTCCGCTAAACCACCTATGTCCTCCCAATGCACTCTTGGTACACGAGGTACACCTTTGGAGTCGGTGTATATTGATTGCATATACTCTGTAAAAAAAATAATGAGAAAAATTTAATGAAGTAAATGAAGGTTTCAGCGTGATACTTATCTCTTATGTTATTAGTTTACCATAAGCCTGGTCAAAGTCTTCTCGAGTCAGTGTCAATGAACTCAAGTCATCGCTGCTGTGCTTTTTATGGAATTTGACTGCGTGCAATATTAACGCGCTCAAGTCAGCGAACCTATAGTCGGAACACATTCCTGCAACTCTAGACAAGTCTGTTTGACAATTGATATTTTGTTTCTTGAGTAACCACGAGATCAGGTCTGTTCTTTCATTTTTATTCAGACACTCCATCCGAATTGTCTCGATAAACATTCTGTTTAATTCGGGTGGTATCTCGGACTCGTTCGCTGTGGCTATTATGATAACCGGATACTTCAAATGTTTATTGTACAAGGTATTTACTTCCATCGAGAAGGTGGATATAATTCTTTCGTCTTTCTGGCCTTCGGAGTTCTTCCCAAAGACTTCTATGTTGCTTAGACAAAGTATACACGGCACTGACTGTTCAGCATTGTGCAATACGATGCGTAATTTAGCTTCCGTTTGCGCAGACGTAAGAGCCTGTACTTCCGCCAAATCCGTGTGAAGAAAATTTAAACCAATCCTTTCTGACAGGGTTTCGACCAATTTGCATTTGTTAGAACCTGGCGAGCCCTTGATCAAAAATATTGGCTTAACAGCTAATCGAATATCGTATTTAATAAACGGCGAGATGCAGTGTTCCAAATGTATCAAAAGATTTGTGAAATTCGGTGGATACGGTTCCACTAGTTTCTCTTTGGTATCGAGACAAATGTGTCTCCGAGGTAGATAACTATGTACGTCTGATTCTTGAATAAGCGTTGTCTCCTTCCGCAAGACGTAACAACCATCCTTCGCTCGACAATTCACGTTCTCTTTAACTCGAATAGTATTAACTTTGAAATATATCACAGACAACAAGGGGTTACTGTATGAGTGAATTAGATTGTTTGCATTCACGGCGAACAAATCATTTTTCCTTAAGAATCGAGGCTCGGAGAAGTAATCTTCTAGTATAGTAACGATTAAATCATTCGTGTACTCGTGCGACTTCGATATCGTAGAGATTGTCGCCACCGCAGCAAAGTTAACGGTGTCATCCGTTGTCGGCACTAAAATGAAATACAGGGAATCGTTATTTAGATAATTATTGCGAACAGATGTCTCTACATATTTTGAGAATGTTTTTCTTGTACTCACATAAAAACCAATTGTCACTTGTACATTCGAGTACATTTTCTATGTTGTGTCTAACAATTTCGCTTACGAACACTTCGTTCGTGTCCAAATCATTTAGCGGTACAACTAGTAATTTGTACTTTTTAAAAGACACCGTGGAGCACACGTAAAACCATGTCGGAGTGTGCACGTTAAACAATTTGACGTTCGCCGTTAAACAAGAATTGCAATCTATGTAACACTCTGCTTCGTCGTAGGATTGTTTGAGTATATTCTTGAACTCACAGTCCGATAAAACTTTCCACTTGAGCGTTACATTCATCAATACTTTCAGTTTATGAAACACGTAATGCGCGAATATATAGAAAAATACGAACTTGTAATTGTGTTTCATCAATCTCGTTAATTCTCGTAAAAAGTTGACGTAAAAATATAGGGTGTTCATGTCATGACAAGTACTTTTTGAAAAGATTGATAGGCTGAAAAATAAATACTTTAATAGTAAACAAGGTACCTCATTGTCTTATATACCGACCTGACGTCAACACGTGTTTTCATTAAGATAAAAAAATGTTTTCTTTTGCACTAAACAAGTAGGTAACAGTTTTCTCCTTCTCTTAAAATTAACGCATAACAAAACATACATAATTACATAAGTTTAAATAAAACGACAACTTCACATCGGTGAGTGCTGTCAGGTGTTGTTGGGTGTTGACTGAATGTTGCCACAGTCGCCACTCGCCACAATTGGACCTGCCGATTTAGTGCATCTAGATCAATCTAGATGGCACGAACTGGTATTTTATCTGATTGCGCACACGGTTCTTTGCACAAAGCTGAGAGCAGAGATACCGACAAGATACTGTTAAAGACAAGATAGTCCTCTAAATAAAATGACGTGTTACTTCTTTGAAATATTTATTTTTTAAAGAATTCTAATTTGTTATGTAAACAGATTTGTTGATAGGAAACCAAAAACAAAATAAATGTTGAAATCTACATTATCTCATATCTCTACGGACTTTTGTAACGGCGGTCTATTCAAGCGTGATTCAAACAACAATCGGTCACAGCTTGTCAAATCCAGCTGTACGATTCACCAAAACTTAGAACGCGCAGACGGAAACAAAAGCATATGAACGGTAAGGTTTCTCACCCCCCTCTACCTACCATTACGCGGCGCGGAAATTTTTATTATTTTTTTTTTATTTTTATCTCTGAACGTGTTTATCTGCAGATAGCATAATCGTTAGCGAGGCCATGCGGGTCGTACATGTGTAACAGTTGGAATAGGATTTCGTGGTTGTTATTACAAAAACGCAGCTTTCGATAACATTATTTTTATCCTTCCTGTTTCTTAAAATTCGAGTCGGTCTCCTTCTGACGCTATGTTTACAACAATTACAACTTCCGAGTTCCATTATCTTCTCGTTGATTCACGCGTGCGCGCAAAATCTGATACCAGATCTGATACAGTTGTTATATAACGCGGGAGTATAACAGGTGGGTACTTGTAACAGTTGCGAATGGTTTTGCAATTGCAGCAGTGTGCGATAGACCGGTGACAGACGACAGACCCACGATGAAACCACGTGTATTGGTTACCAGCGGCGACGTGCCGTCTGAAGGGATAGATCTGCTTCGCACAAAGTAATGTTATACGTACATACAATAATATTTAGTATAGAAGAGAAGTACTAACAACATCTAGTAATTATGAGTATGTGAATAAATATTTAATTGCGTTTTCTGTTCATTTAGATGCGACGTTACGATAATTCACGATAATGCGAACACTTCTCGCGAAGATGTGTTACAAGCACTTCCAGGCCATGATGCAGTCTTTATAGGAAAGCATTATTGTAATGTAAACGCTGAATTTCTTAATATTGCAGGTACAGATAAAGGACCTAATACCAACATCAACTTTTCACAGAAATTTTAATTATTAGTCAGCGGATCTTTATAGAATATGGAAACTTTTCTACTTTAAATCCAACAAACTGGAGTGAAACGGAAATTGATTTTCTTTCTTAATTTGAATTCTTCCAATGTGTTCAAAGTCTTAAATCACATCTACTCGCTTCTATCATAAATGCATAAAATCCGCTGTCCAGTAATAACGAATACTTGCAAAATTCTCGTTTTTAAAAACTGAGTTACGATCTTAAATTAATAAAATGGAAAATTGCACGTTTCGAATTTTAGAAAGCAGAATTTCACAGGTCGGAATTTCCACAACAGTATTCTGAATTTCCATTAATAAGAAATTAGAAATTGTATATTTAAAAAGACGTTCTCAACGATCAGGTCCAACGTTGAAGGTCGTGTCCACCATGTCGGCTGGCTACGACCATTTGGACGTTCCCGAAATTAAACGAAGAGGAATCAAAGTGGGAAACACGCCTATGATTTTGTCAGCCGCGGTCGCTGAGATTGCAGTACTATTAACTTTGAACGCGGCGAGGCGGACACACGAAGGACGTTTGAAACTCGAACGGTAATTAATTAACGTTCTGAAACATGTTCGAAATATGTTGAAAACCCCATCCCAGTGATTAGAAAACATTGCAACGAGAATCAATCTCGAGAAGATTTAGCTTCTGCTAAACAATGATATCTAAATTCTAAAAATATTTTTAGTACTGCTACAGTATTACTATAGTATTACACTACAGCATTACTACAGCGATATTTTTAACTTCCCGATTTTATAGGGAAGTTATTTTTTACAATTTAAATCTTTTCCTCTTCGTTCTCTCTCATTTGCCAATTCTATTACGCTCGTAAAAATAACATGCTTGTTAATGTTGAAACGATTGTTTAAATCAGAGGAGAAGTGGAACACAGTGTCCAGTGGTTACTTGGTCAAGACTTGCAAGGTTCAACGGTTGGTATCGTTGGACTGGGCAATATCGGACAGGCAATCGTCAAGAGATTGAAGGGGTTCGACGTCGGTCGTTTCGTCTACACTGGCCACTCCCGCACGAAAGCAGGTACCTATCAAATTAGAAAAAATTCTCGTTAAACTATGTGATATAATTATTTGATACTTGTAGGCGACAAACTAGGAGCTCACTTCGTGTCGCTGGATGAACTGCTCGAGCAGAGCGACTTCGTGATCGTTGCTGTACCACTGAACAACGAAACGTTGGGATTATTCAACGCCGACACTTTCGGTAAAATGAAGAAGACCGCCGTGTTCGTGAACATCGGCCGCGGCAAGGTTGTCAACACGGACGCACTGGTCACGGCGTTACGCAGTGGAACGATCTTCGCTGCTGGCCTTGACGTTTCCGATCCGGAGCCGCTGCCTCCCGATCATGCGCTTCTAAAGCTCCCCAATGCTGGTGAGTATCGCCATATATCGAATTGAATTGCCATATATTCTTGTGTTCCCCTCCGAGTAAAATTATGCATATGCTTACGCATCAAACAAATATTGCAAGTAGAATTCTAAGCATTTATTACTATTACACATTGTATCTTACTTAATCGTGTATAACAAAATATGTACACATACAAATATGTATTGCAGTGATCATACCTCATCTGGGCAGTGCTACCAAGAAGACAAGACGTGATATGTCAATCGCTGCCGCACAGAACATTCTCAACGGACTGGAGAACAAGCCGTTGCTGTATCAATTGTAATTTGCGTTTCACGGTACAAATACATCAATATTGCAATTACTTGAAAACTATTACTTGATTCTGACTAATATATTTTAGCACTACTTTTTACACGTATTCTGTAGCAAATATCGATAAAATTAATAAAATCGTATAAAATCCAACTATCCAACTTCTTCGATTTTCGCATTAAAACAGCTCCAAGCGCGAAGGATCAAATACAAAAATATATGATATACTATATGGTATATTATATCATATACCATATACTATATAGAAAGTATCGAAATGCTGCGACGCATAACAGAAATCGTATTAAACTTTATAGAATGCCTATCCCTCCCGCCACTTCTATCACTCCCTTGAAAGGGTTGCCTTTGCATTGCTTATTCCTCAGAATGCAAAGGGTTGAACGGACGATTCAAAAATAGAATAAATATTCGAATTTCTCTTTATGCAATGAAACAGATGTATAGCAACATTATTCGGCATTCATCACCCATAATGCACGACCGGTAACCATCAAGCTTCCACCACCGCGTTCTTCAGATTGCTTAGAATTGGATCGATCTTATTCTCCAGGGACAGAATGTGACCCGTGTTGCAATTGTGGCTGGCAATAAAGCTGACGACTAACGGCAGCTTGTTCATTTGAACCACCTGCAAATCAAACCAAGTAAGATGTATAGAATGCCCAAAAACCCTTTTTATATATGTTTAACCCTTTTGTATGTCCAAATTAGTTCAATGAATTTAATTAGTAGAATATTCAAAAGAGGATCGTATTCGTGGGAATCCTATTCATGAGAAACTTTAAGCTTGATTACCTGGTAACTGCTGTACATGCATATGATAGTTTTGTTCTTTCCAAGCCCCAGTTTGCTCCCTTGATCGGTAGCCATTCCAAATGTTGACAGGAAGCTCGCTCTCATAGCCATCTCCGGTGCTTGTTTATCCGCCACGGAAACAACAGGCACTCCGTCTCTGTCCGTTATCAGTATACTATGAAGCCCTTCGACGCTGCTTAGAAGACTGTAGAGGAACTTCTTCAGTTCCTGTAATAAATATAATATTATAACAAATATATCACATACTGTAACAAGGCATTGTAAAAAGGAGTTGTAATATTTTATTTTGCAGTGAGCATACGACATTACCTATACAAAAAGAATCGCAGAAGGTTCGAGGTTCGAGACTCGCTTAAATTATCTATACATAACCTTAAAGTACATAGAATACGAAATAGTTGAGACGTTTGGTACATACAATTTCGCAACTTACCGCTGTCATCTCTGAATTCTAGTGGTAGGAGAGGTGTGTAACTTACAAATGAGCAATTAATGTATTAATAATTGGCGTGCCGACTTTGAAACAGTTTTGACCAATTTTGACAGATTGTCATGTGGTCTATTGGTCTCTGTCATGATGTGTTCAAATCATAGTTCAAGTTCAAACTAGAGATTTTTCGCGCATGCGCTCAGCACTGAGATCAATCTGCGCACGCGCCATATTTTGAAAAGCTTCAGAGAGTTTCAAATCTTGTTATTTTTGTTAATTTCGAAAAAACAAACCCGAAGCACTGAATTATCGTGTTGTAAGTTTTTATTCATTACAGTATCGTTAAACAATATTTCCGTTTGAAAGTTCTAATGAGCATAGTGGAAATTATACTTCATTTTTCTAAAAATTAATAGAAACTTCATTGTCACACAGAAACAGTGTAATGAAATGGTAGAAGTAGAAACTTTGGCAAATCTTCGACGAAAAGATAACTTTCAGACGAAAGTACGGTATTCACTCCAAGAATTAGCAAATCGAGAATGAGCTCGATGCTGATTACGTGATTTGTAATATGCAATAGAGCAAATACAACGAATACAGCGAATACAGCGGAGACAGCGAGCACCAGAAAAAGAAATATGAAGAGTCAAAATAGCCGGGACAGTTGAATTAAAATTATATTTGCAACGCAAATAACATTCGTGAGATTTTTCTAATTGAAACGAGTTTATCACATAATTGGATCACATTTCCTTACTTAATAATTCTCCAAGGATACACTATCTCCTTCAGGCTCGTTTCGATAAGAAATCTCTGGCGAGTGTGCCAATATAAAATACACAAAAATGAAAAGATTCGTCTCCGGTTGACCGTTCCAATCGATTCATACTCTTTTAACTTGAAAAGTCTGGAGTCCCTGTCCCAGTACTCCCGGTACTCCATAATTTACCATCGAAAAGACTAAAGCTAAACGTTCAATTGTACAATTACGATTCCTTCGTATATCCACGCTAGAATAAACTGTGGGATCGTTCAGACCCTTCTCGTACACAAACATCTTGGGTGTGTCCTGGGCGAAATAGAGTTTGGCGAAAAGCATTTGGGAGATGTCCTCGATATGTAGTTTTTGAACACCGGAAAGATATCAGACAAACATTCAGGAGATACGTTTGATGCTCAGATTTGTAACAAACGACGTGAAACCAACGTAAAACCGACATTTCTGCGACATGACCGCGACATAGGGCGACATCTCGGAGTTATTCGAATGTCTTGCGAAAGACATCATTCCAACATTTTTAAGGTATGGCGGTGCTATCTGGGATATACATATAAAATAATATGGACACGTTTTAAACAATACAAGGTTTATTGCAAAGAGAAAACTGAAAACTACAATTAACTACTTATTACTTTTATTTCATACAATATTTTATATAGTATTTATATTATTTTAAATATATTATAATTAGTGATTTAATTTGATGTAACATATTAAGGAAGAAAATAAATGTCCATTTCACTCCAGATTATTGCAACTCAGGTAGACAACTTTTATTTTGTATATGCATATTGTATACGCATACGTATGGATTTGTACGTTCACCTGCAACACTGGAATATTTTTGTTAGACTGATTCGAATGACCTACAATATTTGTAAACATGTGCACACATACTTACACTTATATCTATAGGTATACCAACATGGAAAAACAGCAAACGAACATAACACTTCTTTATGGTTTACTCTCCCATAATTTTCGGTGATTTTGAAGTGTTTGACGGTTTCTGCCATTTACTTAATTTTTCAGATGCTTCTCTTAGCCTCTGATCTTTCTCTACTTTTTTACGTTCTTCATCTCCTTTCCTTTCTGCGGCAGCTCTATCTCGTTGAGCTTTAACTTTCTTTAAAATATTTAATTCTCTATTTCTTTTTTCTTGCGGCGTCATATTTTCAACCTTTTCACGAGCTACTCTTATTCTTTTTTCTTTTTCCTTTGCTTTTTTCAGCTTTTCTTCTCTTCCCTGCACTGTCAATGCTTCATTTCTTCTTTGCCATTTGTCCATTTTTATTTTCTATTTCTTACGTAGCGGTGACGAGTTTTAGAGCTGTTTGAGCCTATGATATCTTTTCGGTATATTCGTAAGCTCTTTTGACAACGTTTGTTTCGATATCTCCAGATCTTGCGACACTTGGAAAGATTCTCGTTAGGCCGAGAAACGAGGCAGAAATATTTTGCGACGAAACAAATGATCACACATCGTGAAGTGATTCAACGGCGTCTTACGAGCGGCGTTTAGTGTTGATGTATCCGGGGGGTTCCCGTCATCGCAGGACTTCCCCGCAGAGCTGTGATATGGGGCGCTTTATTTGCGCATGCGCGACTATTTTAGCCTCAGTCAAGTACGAAGATCGAGTAAATTCGGGTACCTCGGGTACCTGCGAATTTCGCAAAATGTATTATGATTTGATTTTAAAAAATGTAAAATTATATATATATATATTCGTCTTGTTCGAAGAGATTATGGATGCAATTCTAAAACAAATAAAAATTGTTAAAAATTTTTCAAAAATCGAAAGCAAAATTGCTCCATTACCTTGGGAGGAACCAGAAATTTTTCCCTTTTTCTTGCATAATCCAATGAAAATTCAAGTTCGAATGTTAGGAATTCCAAATTGACAGGTTCGAAAGTTATATGTTGATTTTCAGCGTTTTTGACAGGGTTCAAAATGATGGACTGCATATCGTTGTTTATCGGATATTTGATTATTACGTCGATGGCATGTATGTACAGTGTACACGTATAACTTACTTTTTATACGCATTTTACACATTTGACACATACGGAGTAGCGTGATTTATACGTTAACGTAATTTACAATTTACAAAACTATCCACGTAATGATGGATTGAAAAATGCTTATCATCTAGAATTTACAGAACATATTCATTTGTACGCGTTCGACTTGTGTCTCGATGATTTTCTGTTATCGTGCTGGCACTTGTCCTCGACCAAGCTAATCGTTTTAACGTCGGCTATGTTCTGATTCAGTGTCTTCAATTCCTGTAACGCTCGTTTCGCTAATTTGCCCTCCGGGGTGTCCACTGGTTCTAGCAGAAGCATCCTGAGCGACCTCTTCAAGATACTCCCAGCTTCCTCGAGACGAGAAGACAATTCTTGCAAAGGAATTTCGCGCGCAGCGTACGCTCGATTCGCTAACAGCATCAGTGGTAAATGCATCTCGTACAACATTATAGCTAAAAGTGTACAGTTTGAATGTGTAGCGTGGCATGCAAGAAACCCTTGCAAGACCGAATCCAAAGAAAATACATACAATTGTAAAAATAATTGAATTACCTTTCAATCGAGATATCCCTGGTTCAACTATTTCCAACACATCATGAATCTCTTTGCACGTATCTAGCAGTCTTTGCATAGATTTCTTCAGCGGATTTCGAGTCACCATTTCTTTTCTGTACGCGGCTAATAATTTCTGTTTCAAGGACAGCATCACGAAATGGTTCGGGTGGAACGACCGAGTCAGTTTAGTTGTCAGCTTTTCCAAGCTCTGCAAAGTTTAGGGTGGTTTTTATTTTATAACGATTATTTGATAATAATGCTGATGTATTTAATGAATAACAATTACTTTGACGTCGCTGTCATCCGTGTCCTCCATCAACGTTCTGGTAATATTTAACGTTGCTCGTACAAGACGACCTCCGATGCTTTTGCCACATCTGTTGCATTGCCACCTGACACTTTTCTCATACGGATTTATCGTCAACGGATTTTCATTTCCCATGTAGCCACGCCTACATCCTGGACATACAATACTGCTCATGTACGATCCCATTTCGTAGGGATCTTGACATAACGAACATTCGCACTCGAAGTATTTCCCACCTCGCAAATGTTCTCTTCTGCCCGACGTACCCTGAAATTCAAATTATCTCTTTAGATAATGTATTTTTCTATTTTTTCCAAAGCGAGTGATCAATACATGGTGACGGTCATTGACAGAACAAACCAATAAGGACGACGTATAATTGAAAAATACAGTTTCGCCTCGCTGTATCGGCAGGCTCGCGTACACGGTCAGCTGGAATTTATCGTCCACAGTGAGATGAGTGTTTCCTCTGCAATCGTGCGCCATTAGAGAGGCCGCTGTATATAAACCTCGCAAAAACTGCCCGTCCACACCCCCCGGAGATCGCAGCTCGAACACGTTTACGTCCAAAATTCCGCACAGTTGTTGCAGAAGCTCTGACGTAGTCTCGCCGTGATCGGGGATCAAGTTTAGCGTCTTGATTACCTAAATACATTTCAAATCTAAAATCTAATAACCACTCGATAACTACTTTTCGACGCGGGAACATTAGAGAAAAACGATTATTTGATAATCATTTAATCATTTAATCAGCACTACTACTTTGACGTCACTGTCATCCGGAATAAATTTATTTTCAATTGCAGTTTACGTACATTTACGACGTTCACTTCCCTGTCTTTCCACACAGACGTATTCCTTCTCTTCTGCATATGGGCCTCCATAGATTCTACCTGTCTCCACGCTTCCGGATCTCTTTCTTTCAAAAGCCATAGTCTTAGAGGTAACAATACACCGATGATATCTTCCACACTCTCAGTCGACAAGCCCTGGTTGTTTTTCAATATTTCGCATTCGTCTGGAGTGTGATACTTGGATTCTTCCTACAACGATTATTTTACTATGTTTATGTTTTACTTGATTCTTTATAACAGCGGATAAATTGTAGAACTTCTTTATCAATTACCTGACAGATGGAGCCGCATAAAGGCGCAATGTTGCATTTCGAGCAAAAGTATTGCGACATCTTTTTCATTTTTGGTAGAAAACGTAAACAGGCAAAGCATACGTATTCTTTGCTGTTAATCACCGGTCCCACGGCAACCGGTGTCTCTCGAAGTACTACTTCACTGGCAGCCAAGTCTTTTGCCGCTTGTAAATACCTAAGTGTAATACAATTTTTCATTTTTCAAACTTGATTTTCTCCGTTACAGTACGTCGTAGATATACATTCCGACATATAGAACTGTATGCAAACGAAATACAAGGTCGGCGCAAAGAAACTTTGAAATTTCGAAAATTCGATTTAAAAAAACAATTATTTCGTTAACATTATATCCACCTTGTCTAACTATACATCTTTCTCGAGCTGCCGTTCTAAATATATAGTACACGAACCATGCACAATATTGTGTTTATACCTGCCGAGTTTCTCCGAATAAGCAACATTATACTTTGCAACAGTGGATGGACTACTTTTCGATCTTTCTATCAGCGTCATGCTGCACATCATTTCTTCTTGAATGTACACCAATCTTCATGCAAGTGTCTTGCACATTTCCGACGGTTCGTGACTGACAAAAATACAGGACGATGAAGCCAGGCCTCCGCCGGGCCGTCTCTGCCTTTGGAACTATGCTGATACCCCGCGCCGCGCCGTTGTATTATTAGCATTATTAGAAGGCAGCATGGCGCACGAATGCCAGGCGCTCGTGACAAAACGATGCGCGTATATGAAACTAGAAAATGCAGGGATTACGGATGTGATTAGGCTACAGATTTCCACGTATTTCGCAAGTTCAAACAAAAGTTTAAAACACACAGAAATAGAAAACATATTATTCGCTAATCTTTCTTATATATTGTTTGTCAATTTTCAGATTTCAAAAAAAATCTTGATATAGGACATAAAAGACGCAGACTGTTCGAATCTACAGGTTTCTTATTTTGCAATGATTATTCAAACTATTGACACAATAAAAACGATGGGTGAACCAGAAAATCTTGCCTTTTTCTGGTACTAAACATTTTATGAATAATCTATCCTTTCTATCCTTTCGTTTTTATATCAATACATATATGTATATACAACATATACGTAGTTTGCGTTACATCATACACGAGTCTCGGTTTATTGTATGACAATAAATATGTGTATTTATAAATTACTGATAGACTCTTCGAGTTGAGCCAGAGAGTTCTTTGCGACGAGACCTATCTGCCCCTCGGGGGTGTCCTCGGCCTCCAAGCATAAAATGGTCACAGCTTCTTTCAAAATGCCGGCAGCATCGATCATTTTCGATTTCAGGCCACTTTCATTCAGTAGGCCCGCGTTCCATTGTGTTTTAGCGATGAAAAGCAGAGGTGCGTGGAGCTCGTACAACGTCATTCCTTCGAGAAAATAAGTAATTAGTAATTTTACAATTAAGAGAGACAGATACTTTTTGTAAATGTAATGAAAAGTGACAATAATTGTAAAAGTAATTGTACGTCCATTATAAATGTTTCATGAAACAATAGTAGTAACAGTGTATAGACACTGTTACTACTACTATTGTACTAGACACCTCTTATGCGAGAATAGCCTGGCTCGATAACGTTCAACACTTGCAGCAGCAGATGACACATGTCAATTTTGTGTTCCAACACTACATCCGGTAGATCGTCCAAGAGATATTCATCGACGCGGCCGTACATCTGCGTCAACGAATGCCTGAAAAGAAACGCTAATATTTAATAGTATTTGATAATATTAATCGAGAATACACCAACACCGCGCCGTATTCACCTCAACATGGTGTTGAAAGCATGGCGAGGGTGGAGAACAGAACGATACTTCTTCATAACCGTTTCTCTTTCTTGAATAGCATCGGCTCCAGCAGCTCCGCTAATTGCCTCGACCGCCTCAACTTCTGCTTGGATGATTTGCAATACTTTCCGGACAGCTGCTCCGCTAGTCGTGAACTCACAATGCGTGCACTTCCACGTGCTGTCGGGGTCTACAGAGAATGTTCGTACACAGAAATATCTAAGTTAATTTCTCTAGTTCGGTTAATGAACAGCATGGCATCATAATTTTCTTACTGAAAAGAAGCATCAAATTACCTAGGGAGTCTAACGACATCACGATTCCCTTGTCGCACTTGTTACATTTCAAGGACGACACGTGCGTTCCAAGCTCCGACGGGTCTGCACACCTCGGGCAAGCACAGGCAAAGTATTTGCCCGCGAGAAGCTGCTCTCTCCGCAACAGAGTCGGTAACAGCGAATGTGTATAGCTTCCATACAGTTCACCATCCAGTGGAACCTTAACTGTGGTTCGCAGTCGTACTCTGTAAAATACAATGTAACGAGAGAATTATCTTCAACGAGTGTCCTCTTGTTGAAAATAATTCTAGTATGGATATTGTAGTATATGGATTCTTTGAAACATTGAAACGAGAGTGATCATCAGTTTACCGGAAATCTGTCGGTGAAATGCTGTGGCTCGTATTCGAGACACAAGAATGATTCATCATCGCAACAGTAGGATAGAGTGCTCTCGCGCAGAATCCATTCGCTGTTCGAACCTCGAACGCATTTATTTCCAGAATGCCGCAAGCTGTTTGTATTTGCTCTTCCGAGAATCTGCAGCAAATAATATATCTATTATTAAAATACGTGATAACGGAACGTCTTGGAAAAAAAATTAATTTCGTTGGACAGGGGTAACCGAATAGAAGGGTCATTGAAGTATATTGAAATATACTAAAGACGGTTTACCGTTCGAGCTTCAGCTGGTTTCTCAAATAAGCTACCACATTGACCTGGTCCGACTTCCAATGTTCCTTTTCACTCCGTATTTTATTGTGAGCCTCCATCTGCTTGATTTCATTATTCCATCTTTCGGGACTTTTCTCGGATTCCAATAGTAGCCTTAACGGTGTTATACATTCTAATTGAGGCACACCGTTTTCATTGGTTTCCTCTAATGCCGCTGCTATGTTGAATTTCTCGTTTGCTTGTGCAAATACCTAGAAATTAAAAACAGATGTATCGAAAAATCTGTATATGTACATTTTTACAACTTTGCAACCTTACAATTGTACTATATTAATGTTTTGCAAATCAATTTCACCTATTAAGAATATTTGCAAAATATTTGCAAAAAGTTGAAATTGATTGGACAATGATTTGACAATGATTTCTACCTGACATTCGTAATCTTTGTGTTGTGGTTGATTCTCGCATTCTGTGGAGCAAACGAGCCATCCGCATTTCGAACAAAGTGATTTGTCATTTGGTGTTGGTGGCCAGGCCGTGTAACATGAAAGGCACAAGGGATAAGTGGATGCCTTTGGTCCGATTACAAACGGTGTCTCTGTCAGGATTTCCTCGCCTGCCTCCAAGTCCTTGTTGGCTACCATATATCTGAAAATGAAATTGCTTAAGAAAAAAACCACTTTGAAATAATTACAATCGATTTTGTCATCCATTTATGAGTAAATTTCAATTCAAGCTAAGAAGCATAATCTATAATGAAACTGATCAAACGAATTTATCTCTTAATTATTTCAAACGAGGGGGAAATTAATATTTACAAATTTATATAAAATTTCTAAAACACAAATCGGTTTTATTTACCTTCCAACTCGATTATTTTTGAGTATTTTGAATGTTGCGGTGGTTTTACCATCTAATGTCGATGCCTCCTATAAAAATATATTATTATATACATGGCACTTATCACTGTGTGTATATATTTTTGAAAAATTTCTTTACGATTTCTTTTCAACAATTAAAATTCTCAGAAAATTTCACAGTAGAGATAAGAATTTGATTAATTGAATTCTTTGCGATTATTGAATAGAACATTCAGCACAATAAATACGCATTTCCAAGTATGAAACATACCGAGTTTTGTTGCGACATGATCAACAATAATTAAGCTCTGCAAATTGATTCCCTTAATTCGTTTTTATTACGTGATTACTGCATCGAAATTGGTTGAAATCGAATGTTACAATGCGCGAATGCGTATGCGGATGTGTTTTAATCTGACAAAAACCGAATCTATATTTACAAGCATGTTATTAAAAATAAACCATCCATGGACACTGCCAAGAGCATGATCCAGATGGTTCTACCATCTTTCACGAACAGTCTCTGCGTATAGTAAACTTACTAAATTACTTATAAGCCAAGGTAACACAATTAGTCTTAGTCTTATTCAGTCTTATTTAGTCTTATTACTGAAATAGATACGTTCGCTACGTTGATACAGAAATAGTATACGACTATATGTACTTATAATATAAGATACATAGATTGCAAGAAAATACAATACTGTAGAATACAAACTAATCCTAATCCCTGAAAATTAAACCAAACGCAAGACGAGCATAGAAGATAATTCATTAATGTAAAATGAAGAGCATCGAATATTTATTCCAGCAGCAAATGATTCGTACCAATTCGTATCGCTTTTTCCACAAGACGCAATGTAAATTCCGGCACGAATTATTTGCTCTTTGTAAACGTCCGTACAGCACCATCAGTGGCTAAACGCTCAAACTGTTAGCCAAAAATTTGTTCCGAATCTATCGCTAGATGGCGGTAACAGCAGTTACCGACCTGACACTTCTGTGTCGGTAACATTTAGCTAACAGTTTAAGCATTTCGCCGCTACGCGAAATGGCGCTGTACAATTAAATTATACACAACCGCTCGCAGCAGTAATTACATTATAGATTTTGTAAAATAAAGCTAAACGTTCGAAGCTAATAAAGTTCAAGGAAAATGTATATGTAACATGAAAAATCGTACGATGTACCACTTACTTTCCTGCATTCTACTCCCGCAGAATCTATCGGAAAATTTACAAAGCGAATCAGTGAATAACATTTCCGCAACTATAACGACAATCATCCTTATCCCCTGTTGAAAGTTCAATGAACGGTTATAAACTGTTATAAACGCATGATAAACGCCTTCGCGTAAACCAGAAGCGTGTGAAACAGTACGAAACAGTAGACCAAATAAACCACCATGCCACCATCTTTGACCATTTGCCACCATCTAAATCCAGGGGGCACTCCTCGAGATTACGTAACATCCGGAAAGTGGATGATGGTGGATCAACAGATCAACTAAATAATTCCCTTAACGGTCTCTAATAATCCTCGAATATTCTCAACGATTTACCCTATAATTTAATTACTCTATCGTTATCGATAATTTTCTCGTAAAAGTAATCGGTAACTTTTCAAAATTGATCGCACGGCGCATGCGCGAAGGCGACAGCGCGCAGGCGTAGTCCTTCCTGCCCGATTGGTGCTGATTGGTGCACCATCTGAACACTCCGAACCTGAACCGTCTCTGTCTGTCTCGCGAACGCAATCTCTGGCGAAGTCACGCAGTTTTCTACATTCGTATATTATAACAGAAAACAGTAAGTACCTGGAAATTTCTCTGTCCCTACGGACTACGTTCTCCCAATGTAAACCTCTGTTTGTGTATCGAAATACGATTGAAATTCATGCAAATTGAATTTCCACGAAGCCGGCATTAGCGATAAGCAACGTCTGCCATCCAGCAGAACGATAAACCGTCCTTTCCCGTGATCTCGGTTCTCGAACGCACTCGAGCGTTTCGTTTCTGTTTCGCGATTCCGAGATCGACGAGTTTTCTTCGATAGAAACCGTCTTACGAGTAACGCTTTGAAATTTAATGAATTCTCGGGAATTGAAAGCTGCTGATTTGCTCCTTATGTAATACCTAGGAGGGTCAATACCACTCCATTTTTGCTCTATATTACGCTGACAAAATTATTGATGCATTATTGCCCGACCCGTATCTCATTTTTCTAACGAACAATCCTGTGTTAACACCTTCGTTATCGTAATATCACTCTTTCCAGTCAATTTTAAGCAAATTATTTGACGTTACGTTCTGTCTTATTTGTCTATTAATTACTGTTAATCGTTGTACATTGTGTGTTGTATTTATGTAGAAAAATAAATTCCCTGAAATATTGTTACATTGTCAGTTTGAAGGCTCGTATTTAACTCGTATTCTATTCACATATATGATTTCTAATAATTATTTTATGTGCATGTTAAATCGATTCGATCCTCGAGTAATCGAAATTTTTATTTATAACATTGTTATAACATTGTTTACAAGCTCGGAACAGATATATATATATATATATATATACACTTATATATATATTATTGCATTATACAATATCTGTGTTCTTGTCGATTATTTTTGGAATTGTTCAGAGCTATTTTTATGCAGAATGTATATGCGATTGTGTTGTGTTTAATGTGTTTTATATTACTTTTGCAGATCATGGCTCCACCGACGTACAGCGACTTGGGCAAAAGTGCCAGAGACGTGTTCGGTCAAGGATATCATTTTGGTTTGATTAAAATAGATGTCAAAACAAAGACTAGCTCAGGAGTAGAATTCTCTAGCGGAGGTGTATCCAATCAGGATACTGGAAAAGTATTTGGTACCTTGGAAACCAAATATAAAATCAGCGATTACGGGCTAACGTTTAGCGAAAAGTGGAATACCGATAATACGCTTGCTACCAATGTTGTTCTTGCCGACAAATTGCTGAAGGGTCTCACTCTTGGTTATAGCTGCACATTCTCGCCACAGACTGGGTAAAATTTGTTGTTTTTCTCATCTTGTCGGAACTAACGAACTATTGCAGACAAACTTAGGAAGTTAGGAACTTGAATTTACTTACTTACAAATTTAGGTCTGGCCTAGATGCTTGTTCCAACTATTGGGTTGGCAAGAAAGTAATTTTGGTATTTTAAGGTGAAATAAAAACCGAATTTCTTTATTTGACTTTATTGTTTTAGAACTTTAGTCTTTAATCGATAACGCAAAAGATTTTCTGCAAATTTCTATAGACCGTAAAACTCATAAAGATCCGCAGAATGTAATTATAATGTTATTGTAGGACAAAGACTGGAAAGTTAAACACGTCTTACAAACATGAAAATATTTCTGCGAATGCAGATTTCGATCTCAGCCTTTCAGCTGGTCCTTTGATCAATGCGACAGCGGTTGTAGGATACCAAGGTAATCCTTCACCAACGATACTATATACTATAATAACTTTGATATCGAGAAATATTAAATATTTTTATTATCCAGATATTTAATATTTTTGATATGCATGCACGCTGCCATGTGCTTCTTTATCATTCCAATCGAGATTCCCCCCATTTTATTCCCAATATCCAAGATGTACCAGAGAGAACGGAATGTAAGATTATAGCACCAAAGACACTGGAGATAAAAAGATGTACGAATTAAATGATGAATGATAAGCTACCTTCTATTCTATTCTATTGTATTCTATTACAGGATGGCTTGCTGGTTATCAGGCCTGCTTCGATACGCAAAGGAATAAGCTTACCAAGAACAATTTCGCACTCGGTTTCACTGCCTCCGATTTCACTCTCCATACAGCGGTGTACGTATCTTTAAAGGTTCTATCTAGGATAAACGTATGAAAAAGCGTTACACACCAAGTTATCATAATCTATTTCTTTAGGGACAACGGCCGTGAGTTCAGTGGTTCGATTTATCACAAGGTGAAGCCTGATTTGCAGGGAGCGATCAATCTCGCTTGGAACTCTAGCAATAACGTCACACAGTTTGGAATCGGCACCAAGTACGATCTAGACAAGGACGCTAGCGTCAGAGCCAAAATAAACTCGCATCTTCAAGTGGGGTTGGGGTACCAACAGAAATTACGCGACGGTCAGTTACAGAAAGCACAAACTTACTTATTTTACTTACCACGAACTTGCTATAATATTTGCGTATTATAACACAACGTACAGCTTTGTTATAGCAAAGAATTCTCGCTGGAATTATTTTGGAAATATTTTCTTCCAGGCGTGACACTGACGCTGTCCACAAACATCGACGGAAAGAACTTTGGTTCCGGAGGACACAAGATCGGTTTCGCATTAGACCTCCAAGCCTAAACGCGAAGCACCAATACGAAAAGACATTGACCCACAGAAAACTCTTTCGTGACTTCGCGTCGGAAAGACCAGCATCACTCTACATGCTTCGAATAACGTATCGCCTATAATTTGTAGATAGGTTTGTCCCAGAAATAGATGCCACCGGGATACCATGCATCTTGGAAACGTTAGTTGAACGATTATTAGTTTCAAGTATACACGAAGTACACGGAGTACTACTATCAGTATCTTACGAGCAACACGATTCACAACGTTCAGTGAAGCAGAAGTGTTTTATTTTCTTCTCTCTCTCTCTCTCTCTCTGTCTGTCTGTCTGTCTCTCTTTCTCTCTGAAATTCTTTCACACCGAATTCGAACGGTGTAGCCTTCCAGTTCCTGTGGATGATGTTTATCACTTTACTAAACGATAGTAAACTCTATATATAGTTGATCCCAGAAAGAAGGCGCAACGCGTATGCTCTTGTAAACCGCACGATTAGCATTAAGATTTGGTTTGTTGTAAAAATTCTCGCACCCAGTGCTGTATAAAATAAATAGCTACGTACGTGGGGATTGAATATCGACATCGAGCATGCTCGTTTCTTATTTGCAAAACGAAAAAATGATGCCGGTGAGGTCTGTGTCTCGCTGTGAACACAATATTCCAGTGATTCTGCCTCTCGTGAATCGTGTACATCGATATAAACACAATATAGACGCTTTCAGTTACAAACACAAATTCCACGGTCTTGTTCCGCGGAACGATCGCAGTGAACAAGGTTTGTACTCGTGAGATTTTGCTCACTTACGTATTGAGCAAAGTTTGAACGAAGCTTTCACCGAAATAAAGAGAAATTGATTCGATGCGGAGTGCCAACAGTTTATTTACAGCAGAACGTTATTACAACACTTTCTTCCCTAGAATGTTCTTTCTGTTTAGGGTGACCGTTCAGAGCAATCGGCTCTTTTCATTTTGACGAACAACGGAAAACAAAAATTAGAATATTCTTCTTATATACGCTTTTCATATGATTTTGACGAACAACGAAGCAGAAATCATAGTATAAAATCATTTCAGTTACGAACACGCACAATACCGCTTGTCTGCTTACGTATTCAAGTGTTTTTGATGTGTAGAAAATTGAACACGTCAAGTGCGAGATCGTTTATAATGTACAAGCTTCGTTACAGCGTTACGATGATCCTTATTGCCTTGGAAGTGAACGTCCGATGCGTGTGTTTATTTAACGAATTAAAATTAAAAGGAATTTACATTAATGTACCATCTGATCCTCCATTGCTTTCGAGATCCATTCCGGCTCGGTCTGAGCGATTTTCTCGATTATTTGGTTGACTTGGTAGCAAAGTGACTGTATCTGTTTGTCCCACGTCGGCAAAGTTTCGCGTGCTGTGAGAAATCAAAATTTTTATATTTTTAAAAGAATTCTTTCTTGAAAACCGTTCGCTGATTCAAACTTACTCTCGAAGTGCACGATGGAGTCGATCTGATCGATGTACCCGTTCATTCGTCCCTCTGTGATCATTTGACTGGCGATTTTCTCTGCCTTCGTCGGCGGAATCTCCAGCAAAGCGCCCAATTCTTCGAACGTGATATTATTATACAATTTACTAGCGGACAATAAGTTATGTTCTATAACAGCGCGGTCGAGTATCGTCGACCCTAATCCATCGATCGTGCACGCTTTTTGGTGAGGTTGCAGCAGGGCTTCGAACTCTTGCAGCTCCGATCGTCGAATGATGCGATCCAGGTACATCTTCTCAAGGATCGAGTAAGCAGGAAGTTGTTGGCAGCGTTCATCCTTAAATAAGGTTGCCAACATGCGGCTCCTTTGTTGCCCTAACGTGCAAATCGTATTATTTTGCTGTATGATCAATATCTACGCTACGGTAAATCTATCAAATTACCTGCGGAGGCTAGCACGGTACAGATCAAGGCGTTTCTGAGCGCGGTCATTCGCTCGTCTTCGTGTATGATAGTTCTGTACGATAGTTCATTGTATCTCTGAGCTGCTTCGATGAACTTCCTTCGGTAGTCCAACACTCTGGCATAGCACACTTTGTAGTAGATCTGCAGCCGCTCGTTCTTTGATTCAGCCTGAACAAACCAGGAAACAAAGTTGTTTTCAGAGAGTTCACATTCGATTGAAACTTTTAATTAACTATCGCATACTTGTAGAAGAGATGCTCTGTTTATGAATGCTTCGGCTTGAACCGGGTCATCGTCCTCCAGGTAGAGTCGCGCGATCTTAAGGTAGGTTTCTAGCTTGTAGTCGACTGTGTATTGCCTGTAGACAATAGTTGTAATTATTAATTAATTGATTGATACGAATAAATGTTTAGTAATCGATATTGTTGTTGCTCACTTTTGTCCTGTCTCCAATGGTATCCCAACTAGGACGTTCGCAGCTTCCCTCCAGTTCTGGTTGCGCTCATAGATATCTGCCAAGTGCTGCCTTATGCTAGCCACTTGCTCCTCGAAAGAGATGACGCGCGGTTGAATCTCAACAAGCAAAAAACTCGATTATAAGCTGCAGTACCAGGTACATTCCTTTACTTGTAACGGACTTATAAGTAGCAACTTCTGCGTTCTACTTTCTTGCTCAACTACCCTTCAACTACAGCTCTATATTCTATTATAGCAGAGTAGTACAGTACTGTACACAGTATGCTACAACATACGGACGTGTATAGAGGAGAACAGAAAATATATCTTACTTTGTCCAGTGTGTAGTGCGAAACAGCCTTGGATATCTCGTCAGGCAGAAACGACAATCGTGCACTGACATCTGTTAGGATTTGCCTTGAGATAACCAGGCTGACATACTCGTTGACGACTGTGGAACAAAACGAGATGTATTTATTTATATATTTATTTAATAACACGATAATTTACCTAGAAAATATCAAAAAGTAATGGAACAAAATGGAAAATATGTTATTGAATAAATCTATGAATAACTGTTTGAATATTAGATTTCAATTTCAATTTACAAACGCTATAAACTTTTGTTCCAACCCAATATATGTATAGTATCCTAATATATATACATATATATATACAATTATGTACATTTACGAAGAAAGTTTTCGCGCGTTAATATTTAATATTGTTGTGCTTGTTTGGGAAATGTGACTATGTACATTCGTTTAAAAGAAGAATAACATACTTGCTTCGATAAATATCTTTAAAGCATCAACCAGTTCTTCGCCGGATGATAATATTATTGAGTCCAAGATCGCTCGATACCTGCAAGTATCATTGTTTAGATTGAATGTTTAGAAGGCTATGTGGTTAATTTGATTTTCTAGGCTTACTTCTCCGCTTGATCTTTATGAGAACCACCGGAATACGCTAAATTCGTGAGTTGTTGACGTACAGCAGCTGCCGTCGCCACCATCTTTTCTACATGAATAACAATGAATAAACCGAGCCGAGATCTGCATACTGCATGGGCCTGCACTGTGGCCGAGGCTGGCCGAGGCCGAGGTCGAGACCAGTTGAGACCAGTCGATACTTCGTCGATCTGACTATCTTGTTAGTTCGTGGTTTTGTTTCTACATTATTTCAGACTGTTTCAGATTATTTTTATTGTTACGTCGCAGTATAGTGGGATTAGGGAATTTCGTAGGTTCAATTGCCCATGGAGTAATGATGGGCACCATTGACTAATTACTATTTACTCTTGCTATTTGTTGCTACATACTTTCCTGATACTATCGAATATTTAGTCGATAGTTTTTAGTCGACTGAAATTTTGTTTTAGTGGTTACGTCTAGATTGCGGGATATAGTCTATGTCTACGTCTATACCTTAAACCATATATACTTCTAGACACGGCATAGGTATAGTATGTGCATAAGAAAGCCGAGAGTTGAGCGTGGCAAAGATCGTTGTAAAATCCAGTAAAATGTGACGTCACAAGATATAGATTTAGCGGAGTAATGCCAGCAGGGTCCACAACGTTCTTCCGATTAAAACAAGCAATAACAGGAACAAATTACAGTAACTTCCCTATGAATCGGGAAGTTAATTAAATTATGTCATCCTACAAAATAACAATATAGTTCCAAACATTACATTTATGTAATTACATATATATATATTAATTTAATATTTGGCTGTTTACAACATTTCGAATTTTGTAGTAAAACATATTCTTTATTGCACGTGCAGTAATCAATCGTTTATTATTTATTCCAAATATAAGGATTAACTAATCAAAACAATATTCCATGTATTCATTCTATGTATACAGCTATTTTTTTAATTTTAATTTCTATTACCACTGATCACCACCGACGAAATGTAAACTCGTCTGTGCTACCACTAAGAAAGCTTTCAGCACAAACAAGGTATAGGAATCCTATGCCTATATCTCGTTTGTGCTGTTAGCTTATTTTCGGGCCAGCACCCTGGCC